>PVHP010004208.1:0-72714 GCA_004024765.1 Zapus hudsonius | reverse complement strand
CCAAAAAGAAGTTGCAGAAAACAAAAACCATATTGAAATAATAAGAACATCCCTAGAATCTTACTAACAGGATTAACCACTGGGAAAACAGAACCTCAGACATGGAAGATAAAACAGAGGAGAATTCAAGAGATATCAGAAACTTGACAAAATTCAAAAGAGCAAGTGACCAAGACTCAAGGGAAATGTGGGATACCATAAAAAGACCTAATCTAAGGATCATGGGGATCGCAGAAGGAGAAGAAAACCAAGCTGGGGGCATAGAAAATATTTTCAACAGAATTATTCAAGAAAACTTTCCACACTTGGCAAGAGATAGCCCTGCACTTGTAAAAGACATACAGAGGACCCCAAACAAATTGGAGCAAAGGAGGAACACCCCAAGACATATCTTAGTTACAATGCCAAACATTGAGGATAAAGAGAGAGTCCTTAGAGCAACAAGAGAAAGGAAAATCACTTATAAAGGAAAACCCATCAGAATCATCTCAGACTTCTCCCGAGAAACTTTAAAAGCCAGGAGAGTTTGGAACAAAGTGATCCTAGGCCTAAAGAAGTACGGATTCCAACCTAAACTACTGTACCCAGAAAACGTATGCATCACAATAGATGGAGAAATGAAAGTATTCCATGAAATTAAGTAGCTCTACAATTACTTGTACACAAAGCCAAACATTCAGAAGATACTTCATGAGATATCCCATGTAGATGAGACAAACATTCGACCTCAGGAAAGGAACAGAGAACAAGCAAGGTAACACCAAAGAGATAGTAACAACAGCTCAGATACCAACCTCCATACTCTCTCCAACATGGCAGAGTTTAAAGCAAACCTCACAGTTATAACTTTGAATGTAAATGGACTCAATTTATATATAAAAAGACACAGGATCTCAGGTTGGATCAGGAAAAATGGACCCTTCCATCTGTTGCCTTCAAGAAACACACCTTATGGCTAAAGATAGCAACCTACTGAGAGTAAAAGTGTGGAAAACAATTTTCCAGGCATGTGGAAATAATAAAAAAGTGGGTTAGCTACTCTAATATCTGACAAAATAGACTTTAAACCAACAGCAATAAAAAAGGATGATAATGGCCACTTCTTACACATTAAGGGAATGATACAACAAGAAGACATCACTATACTAAATATGTATGCACCAAATGCAAGGGCCCCTCAGTTCATTAGGCATAAATTACTCAAAAGCAAAGCAGATATAGATGCCAACACCATCATAGTAGGAGACTAACACTCCACTGTCATCACTAGACAGATCATCCAAACAAAAGACAAGCAGGGAAATAAAATTGCTAAATAGCACCATAGACAAACTAGGGATAACAGACATTTACAGAACATTCCATCCCAAGGACACAGATTACACATTCTTCTCAGCACCGCATGAAACCTTTTCAAAAATTGACCATATACTGGGCCATAAAATCATCCCTCAACAAATTCAGAACGATCAATGTAATCCCCTGCATCATATCGGACCACAATGCATTAAAGCTAGAAATTAACAATGGAAGAGGATCCAAAAATTTCAATAGATGTTGATAACTGAACAACTCGCTCCTGAACAATGAATGGGCCAAACAAGAAATCAGAAATTTCCTAGAAACAAATGATAATGAGGACACAACCTTTCAGAACTCATGGGACATAATGAAGGCAGTCCTCATGGGGAAATTCATTGCACTAAATGCCTTCATAATGAAGACAGAGAGGTCTCAAATCAACCAGCTATCCTCCCACCTAAGGTCATTAGAACAGATGGAAAAATCCAACCCTAGGAGCTCGAGACGCAAGGAAATAATTAAGATCAGAGCTGAGATTAATGACTTGGAAACAAAGAAAACAACTGAAAAAATAGACAAATCAAAGAGTTGGTTCTTTGAAAAAGTCAATAAGATCGACAAACCCCTGGCCAACTTAATCAAACGAAAAACTGAGAAGGCCCAAATTAACAAAATGAAAAATGACAAGGGCGAGATCACAACAGACCCCGAAGAGATTGGAAGTATCATCAGGTCATACTTCCAAAACCTCTACTCCACAAAATTAGAGAACCTGAAAGAAATGGAAAAATTCCTGGACACCTACCAACTACCAAAGCTCAGACCAGAGCAGGTAAAGATCCTAAACAATCCAATAACAATCACAGAGATTGAATCGGTAATCAAGAACCACCCCAAATGGAAAAGCCCAGATCACATGGTTTCTCAGCCAAATTATATCAAACCTTCATCATAGAACTGAAACCTCTATTTTTGAAGCTTGTCAAGGGCATAGAAAAAGAGGGTAGGCTCCCAGACTCCTTCTATGAAGCTACCATCACCCTAATTCCCAAACCAGGCAAGGATGTAACAAGAAAAGAAAACTATAGACCCATATCCCTGCTGAACTTGGATGCAGAAATCCTAAACAAAGTCCTAGCAAAGCGAATACAAACCCACATCAAGACTATAATTCACCCTGACCAAGTCGGGTTCATCCCAGGGATGTAGGGATGGTTCAAAATACGAAAGTCAATAAATATAATTCGCCACATTAACAAACTCAATCGCAAAAACCACATGGTCATCTCAATTGATGCTGAGAAGGCTTTTGACAAAATTCAATACCACTTCATGTTCAAAACCCTGGAAAGAATAGGCATAGATGGCCTATACCTCAACATGATAAAGTCAATATACAGATCTCTAAAGGACAAATCATCCTCAATGGGGAACGACGCAAGAAGTTCCCGCTTAACTCAGAATAAGACAGGGATATCCACTCTCACCACTGCTCTTTAACATAGTGCTTGAAGTTCTAGCCCAAGCAATAAGACAGGAGAATAGCATAAAAGGGATACAAATTGGAAAGGAAGAGGACAAATTATCCCTCTTTGCAGATGACATGATCTTATATATATCAGACCCAAAGAACAGTATCAGTAAACTCCTGAAGTGGTCAATGCCTTCAGCAAAGTGGCAGGATACAAAATTAACACACAAAAATCAGTAGCCTTTCTATATACAGAGGACAAACATTCAAAAAAAGACATCAGAGAAACTGTCCTGTTCTCTATAACCTCAAATAAAATTAAATACTTTGGAATATCGCTAACCAAGGTTGTGAAAGACTTATATAAGGAAAATATTGAAACACTCAAGAGGGAAATAGAAAAGGATGTGACGAGATGGAAAGACATTCCATGCTCATGGATAGGGAGAATCAATATAGTAAAAATGGCAATCCTGCGAAAAGCAATCAACAGATTCAATGCAATGCCAATAAAAATCCCAACCTCCTTCTTTACAGCCATTGAAAAAATAATCTCCAAATTTATTTGGAAGGGTAAGAGACCTCGAATAGCCAAAACTATTCTGAGCAAAAAAAAAATTACGCAGGAGGTATCACCATGCCTGACTTTAAAACATACTACAAAGCCATAGTAACTAAAACAGCATGGTACTGGCAGAAAAAACAGACAGTTTGACCAGTGGAATAGAATTGAAGACCCAGCCTTTAATGCAAGTAACTTCAGCTTCTTAGTCTTCAACAAGGGTGCCAACAATGTATGCTGGGCCAAAGACAGCATCTTCAACAAATGGTGCTGGACAAATTGGATAAACAAGTGTAAAAAAATGAAATTAGACCCACTCCTTTCACTATGCACACAGATCAACTCCAAATGGATCAAAGACCTCAATATCAAGCCTGTAACCCTGAACACCCTGGAAGAAAATGTAGGAGGAACCCTAAACGAGATAGGTTTAGGGAACAACTTCCTGAGCAAATCTCCAGTAGCCCAGGAAGTGCAACAGTCACTTAACCAATGGGACCTGATCAGGCTCAAAAGCTTCTGTACAGACAAAAATACCATTCTCAGAGTCAATAGACCCCCTTCAAACTGGGAGATGATTTTCACTAGCTACTCAGACAGAGGCCTAATTTCCAGAACCTACAGAGAACTCAAAAAAAAATTAATAACAAAAACCCAAATTGCCCCCTCACAAAATGGGGCACTGATCTCAACAGAGAATTCACAGAGGAGGAAACACAAATGGTGTTCTCTCACCTGAGGAAGTGCTCAGCATCCTTAAGCATCAGGAAAATGCAAATCAAAACGACAATGAGATACCACCTTTCCCCAGTCAGAATGGCAATCATAAAGAAAACCAACAACAATCGTTGCTGGTGAGGATACGGGGAAAAAGGAACTCTCATTCACTGCTGGTGGGATTGCAAACTTGTTCAACCGCTATGGAAAGCAGTGTGGAGACTCCTGCTATTCCTCTACTAGGCATTTATCCACAAGATGTCACATCTCAACGCAGAAACATATGTACAACTATATTTATAGCAGCTCAATTCATAATAGCCAAGAATTGGAATCAATCCAAATGCCCATCCATGGAGGAATGGACAGAGAAACTGGTTTATTTACACAATGGAATTTTACTCAGCTGAAAGGAAAAATGAGATATCGAAATTTAGGAAAAAATGGTCTGACTTAGAGCAGATATTACTAAGAGAACACTCAAAAGAACAGAGAATTGAACGCCGCATATTCTCCCTCATATGTGGTCCTTAACCAGGATAACCATTTTCTCTATGCAGACTAGTAGAAAGAAGTGAGGTTATGAATGAGGGGTAAGGGATGGGGGAGGGGAATGGCTTAAGCATGAGGCTGAACCAAATTAGGTTCAAAAACATAAAATCCTCACGAGCCTACTGTAACCTAGTGAGCAAGTAGTGGTTGTCGACTGGCAAGAGGGGCCATGAGTAGTAGGGGAGAGAGTCTAAGCCTATGAATAATTGATCAGTCTGACATCCCCTGGTCCTAGCCACTGGTGACCCATGGGGTTCCAAAAACAAGACAGAATTCTGTCAAGCTCTTGAATGACCTCCCTAGGCCTGAGGCATAACCCTGTTGCTGAAGAAACCACAGAATGCCATCGATCAGCATTGAGAGACCCTTCAAGGTCCGGAATGTTACCCAGCCCCCAGATGGTAGTTAATTCAGTGCTAGAAGGCACTGCACAAGCTGCCAGGGGAAGCTGATCAACGACACTGGAGTAAACAGAGATCACTGGCATGAAACACAGACTACGGCCATGAGTAGGCTGACCACATCTTCTGCTGGGAGAGAACAGCTAACCAAGAAAGGAGCACTGGTGCAATAGAGGAGCCTGGGCCTGGGGGAGACAATCAACAGCTTTTAAATTTGGCCAAATATTCCACTCAGTGAGGGGAAGCCCATGACTGGAACTGGGGAATCAGTGCTATATGCACCAGATCCCGTACTCTTGGGCTCCTAAGAAAAGATGCACTATGGGACCGATTGATATTCAATCAACACAGGATAAGCCAGGGTGACAGAAACCAACAATTTTCAACACAAAGCCCCCTAAGCGCACAACATTAAAGCAGTCTTAATACTCACCCACCACAACTCAGGGAACTGAGTGGAAGAGGGGGCAGAAAGATCGTGAGAGCCGTGGTGGGGGAGACTATCCAGAGGCATGACACCCCTCAGTAACAACACACTTGGGCCAGGAGAGCCAGGCTGAGTACTAGGCTATCCATGGTCCCCTGCCACAAGGACTGATCCAGATGGCCCACGGAGGAGGAGGATATCCAGCTGATTGGGGATGGGGAAGGGGAGCATCGGGGAATTGGGGATAACAACTCACTGTTTGCCCACTAAATAATGTAACTCATTATAGATAATAAATATATATATATATATTTTAAAAAAAGAAAGAAAGAAAAAAAAAGAAACCCAAAGACACATGACCAGAGAACTTCTCTATGCCACATTACAGTCAAGATGTCACAAAGAAACAATAGTAAAAGCTACAGCAGGAAAATACCAAGTAAACTACACAGGCAGAAAAATCAGATTTCTCATCAGCAACCCTCAAAGCCACGAACATAAGGAATGGTCCATTTAAAAACTCAATGTAAATAATTGTCAACATAAAATGCTCTATGAAGCAAAGCGATCTTTTAAAATTGATGGTGAAATAAGGAATAAAATTAGAAATAAATAGCAAAAGTAACTATACAAATACTTGGAGTCCAAACAATGTACTCTTGAATGACCATTAAAGAAATCAGTGAGGAAATTACAAGATCCTAGAATCAATTGAAAATGAAAGCCCAGCTTACCAGAACTTCAGGGATATAGCTAAGACATCTCTAATAGGAAAGTTTACAGCTTTGAGTGCTTACATTAAAAAATGAAAGCATTCTCCCTGGAAGGAGAGGAACCACCCCTCAACGCATCAGCTAGGGCCTGGGTGAAACTACAGAGGAAGAAGAGAGACGAACAAGAGGGCTGCTCCCACAGCGAGCCTGACAACCTGCACCAGGATGATGGAGACAGACCCTGAGGAGACTCAAAACGTTCTGAAGCAGAAACCCAGATGCTGATAAGAGTTCAACACTAAAGCAGACTTAAAACTCACCCACCAGGGCTCAGGGAACTTTGTGGAAGAGGGGACAGAAGTGTTTCCTGCTCACACAACACACAGCCCTTCATCCCATGGAGCATTTCAGCAATCCCACCGAGGAGGGCCCTCAGGGGAATGGAGGCAGGGAGGAGAGAAATGGTGGTACCTACACATGAATTGTACATACAAAGGTCCTTATTAAAAAATTAATTAATTAATTTTTAAAAAGAAGAAAAAAAGTTAGAGCATTCTCAAATAAAGGATGATGCACCTCAAAGAAAGTCTTAGAAAAAAGTACAAACCAAACCTAAATGCAGTAACATCAAGAAAAATAAAGTCAGGGAATAAATTAAAGAAATGTAATCTAAAAGAGTAATATATAGAATCAATCAAAAAGTTGGTTCTTAGCCAGGCGTGTGGCGCACACCTTTAATCCCAGCACTCAGGAGGCAGAGGTAGGAGGATCACCATGAGTTCAAGGCCAGGTCAGCCTGGGCTAGAGTGAGACCCTACCTCGGAGAAAAAAAAAAAGTTGGTTCTTTGAAAAGATAAACAAGTCTGACAGCCCCAGGTCCCGGCCACTGGTTCCTTCCCTCACTGAGCTGTTGACCAAAGTGACCCATGAGGTTCCAAAAACAAGACAGAATTCTGTCAAAGCTCTTGAGTGCCCTCCCCAGGCCTGAGGCAAAACCCTGTTGCTGAAGAAACCACAGAATGCCATAGACCAGCATGGAGAGACACTTCGAGGTCCCAAACGGTATCCAGCTCCCAGAAGGCAGTTAGTGTAGTGCTGGAAGGCATTGCACAGACTGCCAGGGGAAACTGATCAACAACAGCTGGAGTAAACAGAGACCGCTGACATGAAACACAATCTGCGGCCATGAGTAGGCTGACCACACCTCCTACTGGGAGAGAACAGCGAACCAAGAAAGGAGCACTCGTGTAATGGAGAAGCCTGGGCCTGGGGGAGACAATCAACAGCTTTTAGATTCAGCCAAATTTTCCACTTAGTGAGGGGGAGCTCTTGTCTGGAATTTGGGATGCAGGGCGATAGGCACCAGATCCCGTACTCTTGGGCTCCCAAGACAAGATGCACTATGGGAGCAATTGACAGGGAGGCTACCAAAAATAGAATATAGATAATCCAGAATTGTGTATATTTGTTAACCTACACTGACCTCACTCTCTGATGGAGATTATGTTTGTGTTTTTCAGGATGCAGTGAGAGAGCTGGGGCCCATCTAACCCTACCAACCGACCATAGGCTGATAGCTGAGATCCTGGCAAGAGATGAGCCACCACAGTCATATCGTGGAGGATCCATATGGAACCCTGCAGAGAATGACGGGATGAACAAGGGACCCACAGCCACAGCCATTCAATCAACACAGGATAAGCCAGTGAGACAGAAACCAATGATTTTTGACACAAAGACCCCTAAGCTCACAACATTAAAGCAGCCTTAATACTCATCCACCACAACTCAGGAAACTGAGCAGAAGAGGGGGCAGAAAGATTGTGAGAGCTGTGATGGAGGAGACTATCCAGAGGCATGGCACCCCTCAGTAACAACATACTAGGGCCAGGAGAACCTGGCTGAATACTAGACAATCCATGGTCCCCTGTCACAAGGACTGATGCAGACGACCCACGGAGGAGGATATCCAGCTGATTGGGGATGGGGGAGGGGGAGCATCGGGGAATTGGGGATAACAACTCACTGCTTGCCTACTAAATAATGTAACTCATTATGGACAATAAAAAAAAATTATCCAGGTAATTCTTGGGATCAGCCGTGCCTGGGACCTCCTCTTTTCCACTACAACAGTGTGGTTTAAACACATGTCACATTTAGATGACAAACACAAGCCTTGAAGGTAAGGTGAAGAATATGCTTAGCTTCCTGTGGAGAAGGAGACGCTTGGCTGCTAAAAGCTGCTGAGGAGCTGTGGAGATTCTTGGTGTGTGTTTGTGTGGCGTGTGCGAGAGATGCGTGTATGGATAGTGTGCACACATTTTGGTCCACATAGGCTTCTCTGGGTACACCTTTGCAGAGGCCACAGGAAGATGTCAGGTGTCCCCTCGACTGTCCTTCTGTCGGACTTCCTTGAGACAGCGTCTCTAGCCAAACCTGGAGCGTAGAGGCTTTTGGTTGGACTGGCTGATGCGTGAGCCCTGGCAATCCTTCTGTCTTAGCCTCCCTCAGCACTGGGGTGAAGCACTGGGGTTACAGGCATGTGCAGCCACTTGCCTTTTGTGCAAGTACTCAACCCCCTGAGCCATCTCCCCAGCTCCTGATGCCGACTGGACTGAGGTGCTCTGCAGAATGACAGAGTTGTTTTGAAATCAGCACCTTTACACTCACTGAGGTCAAACCTTTTACTTGATGTACTTAACTAACCATGGAAAATATTACACCAGCAAGCCTACGAGGCACTTAGAGATATACTCACATTTGCATAATGTCCTCTGTAAGTTAGTCTTTGGTCCTTAAGGGTGTTTAGAATAACTGCATGCAAGAATATACTTAATCCAATCTCATTTTAGCTTTTGCTCTTTTAAGATTTCAAAAATTAATAAATCCTCCTGATACTCCAAATTACCATGAGCTTTTATAAGCATAACTTTGTAACTTTAACCCATTTATGAACATACCCCACAGGCAAATGTACTAATGAATAAGAAATAACATTAGAAGTTTAAAAGATGGTCTCTTTATGAAGTAATGTAAGAAAATCCTGTTAGCTGGATCGAGTACAAAAGTGCGATTTCTTAAAAAATAGAAAAGCCATCGCAAAATTACATGTAATTACAATAACCAAAGGACAGAAAGTAAGAAGAGTTGAAGTACCATGCATTATTTAACCTACTACATGTTATCACTTGCTTGCATATGGATGAAAGCAGAAAAAAAAGAAAATGACATAAACTCTTTGCCTGTGGATCAAGAAATTGTGATATTTTGTGCCTGACTTCCTTGTATGTGAATTCTTGACCCAACAAACAACACACCTGCTCATGGACATGATTCCAGCTTCCCTCGACCATTAGCTGCTGCCCCCACCTCTTCTTTGACCTCCTTCCGGCTGTCTAGCTCATTCTAGGATTACATGGCAGAACAGAAATCAGCGTCAGTTGCCTCTTTCCAAGTTGAAGGAAATGCTAAAATCAGTCTGGTCAACAAGCCAAATTCTCTTTTAGTGGGGTGACAGATTACAAGCCTGCATATGAAGTTCTATCTCCCACATTATTTTAGAGAGATTTCATTCGATGTGGTCTGTTCACTCTCAGGACCCAGAGACCCAAAGGAGACACTTCATAGTGAAGTGAGGAAACAGAATTTAGATTCATGGAGATTCCAGCCTTACATAGTTCACTGAGGTGATGTTAAGAAAACAAAAAGAGGTTTGAGAGTTGTCATAAAAAGATTTTGAAGAGCAAGACGTAGGTTGTTTGATGAGCTGGTCGTACTGAGCAAGGATATGGTCTAATGGTAGAATGTCTAGCATGCAGTCTGAGCTCACTAGGGGCGAGTCCATCCTGGAGAAAGTGGAGAAGTGACCAGTTCAATGTTTCCAGATGCAAACTGGAGGCCGAATTCTGCTTGCCATCTGTGAAATGAGTGCCTACTAACATTTCTGATCACCTTCTCTGATAGCTAGCTCCACAGCAATCAAAATTTTATATTCTGCCTGTTTTAAGTAAAATTGAAATGTGGAAAAAGCATGTTCAAAAGCTAATTGTAAATATACATATATAGTGAAAAATGACAAATAGCATAAATGCCTAACAACTGGAACATTTAGGCAAATGGGTATATTCATATAACATACTTAATGTTATAGTTAAATTTACTTTCTACAATGCCACATGAAAAAAGAAAAGCTAAAATTTACCCAGTCAAATGATACTTAATTCAGAACATTAAATTATTAGCCATGATTTTTTTCTCTGACTGGGTAGGGTTATGACATTGTTTCATATTTTGGTCATTTCTGCTATCTTTCTTTTTTTTTGCTATCTTTCTATGATGAGTCATGAGCACTCTTTTTTTAATATTTTATTTATTCATTCTCAAGCAGAGAGAGAGAGAGGGAGAGAGAGAGAGAGAGAGAGAGAGAGAGAGAGAGAGAGAGAGAGAGAGAGAGAGAGAGAGAACCAGCGCCACCACCTTGTGGGTCTGGCTTATGTGGGTCCTGGGGAACTGAACCTGGGGCCTTAGGCACTGGAGGCAAGTGTCTTTACCACTGAGCCATCTCTCCAGCCCAGGAACACTCTTTTAAGATGATCATGCCTGGCTCTTTCTCCCTGTTGACAGAAAGGTTAATTGGTATCACCACCTAGTAAACCTAGACTGTCTATGTGAGGGTGTTCATTGTACCGTTCTTTGAAAAAAAAAAAAGTAAAGAAATTCTGGAGAAAACATAAATATCACTCAGCAGGAAAATGGGGGAATAAACTGATAACTATGGTAAATATTGTTATCATAATTGTCATCCTTGCTATTGAATAGCTGACATCTAGTGGTCCTTACTACGTGCTAGATAGACGTCAAGCATCTTAACGCTTATAATCATCGCCATAACTCTTTGTGTTAGTCGGGGTTCTCCAGAGAAACAGCCAACAAGCACATGTGAGGGAGCAGATGGACTGGCTTGCATGAGCAAACCCTGAGCAGTCGCAATGGCTGTCTGCAGGCTGCTAAGCTCTAGGGCGGCAGGGACCATGACGCAGCCTGAAGCTGAAGGCCCCTAGAGAGTCGTAGGCTGCAGAATCCCCAATCTGGTGATCACAGATGCTGCAGTTACCTTCTCACTTGCACGCCATGGTGAACACGTGGAGGTGAGTGGACACCCTCAGGTGTCAGTCCTCGCCTTCCAAATTGTTGTGAGACACGGTTTCTTCTTTGCCACTGCATGGGCCGGTCCAGGAGTTTCTTCCTGTCTCTGCTTCTTGTTTCACTAGGAATGCTGGGATTACAGACAGGTGTGACCACATGTAAAACCATGGGTTCTGGGGCTCACACTTGTGCAACAAGGGCTTCACCCACTCAACCATCACCCCAGCCATTTGCTTGTTTGGAGAAAGGGATTCATGGAACCCAGGTTGGCCTCGAGCTGCTAGGTAGCCAAGGCTGGTCTGGAAATCCCAGTTCTCCCAACTCCACCTCCCAAATGCACCAGCTTTCAGATGTCAGCTCTCAAAGCCTTTCTCTACAAAAGGAAACAAAAAAGTCCCTTTCCCTTAACAGTGCTAAACGACATTTTCTTGTTTCTTTTTATGCTGCCTTTCAGTTCCCAGGTCCTCGTGAATTAGTGGGAGCCGGGGAATGTTTTGTATTATCAAGCAATTCATAGTGCTCTTATATTAAAGAACCCAAACATAATACCCATATAATAACAATCTTTATATAGTCTCATTTTTATAAAGTTTTTTTGGTGAAATTGAACAAATGCTTAGAAAAAATAAACGAAAATTTAGTTAAAGTGTTCGCCTAAATAACTTTGCTTTAAAACATTGTCAATATTACTTATATTTTAGCTGGACGTAGTGGCTCATGCCTTTAATCCCAGCACTCGGGAGGCAGAGGTAGGAGGATCGCCATGAGTTCAAGGCCACCCTGAGACTACACAGTGAATTCCAGGTCATCCTGGGCTAGAGTGAGACCCTATCTCGAAAAACCAAAAAAAATATATATTTTTTAACTTTTAACTATAATAAATAAATTTAATTATTTTAGAGGAAAAGAAAGATTTTTAAAAATATACTGAATATGATTTTCATGTTTTATCAAAAATTTTAATTTTCAATGTTTAGTTTTGCATTCTCACATTTTTTTGCTGAAAGTATATTCAATGTGTATTTTTAATACAATTACATTTGTGTTTTCTAATCTTTTAGATGGTTGCCATGAATAGAATAGAAACGGTAAGAATCTTGGTTATAACAACACGATTGTGATTTTGATAAAAAAAGACAAGAAAAGTAATTTTATTAAATCCTGAAACACTAATTCATTAAGATTCTTTTTGTTCATCTAAACATCACCAGGTCATCAATAGAACACCAGACACGTACAATTATGATTACATTCAGTAGCTTTGGGCATCTTGCCAACTTTCAGTCATATGTAAACCAGCACTTCACACATATTCTACGAATTTATTAGGAAGGTATTATTTTCAAGGTAAAAAGAAATGTAATTTATTCAGTGGTCTGTAAGCTTAAATTTTTATAACTTTTAAGTCCTTCGATTATAAGGTCTATGGGCCACTATTTTACTCTTGCTTTGGGCCTCTTAAGTGATATAGATGGTTCTGGATTCAAGAGACATTACATAGAAAAGTCTATCTATGGACATGTTAAGGATAAAAATGACTATAAGTCTGGTGATGTCACTGACAGGAGGCTTGTGCATTCGTCCTGTCATGTGTCCTGGTAAGTATGAAAAGTTATAAATCACAAACCCAAGCAACTACAAAGTCAGACTTATTGCCACTATAAATGGATTTGGGGAGAAAAGTCCCTGCTCTGGTAGCACCAACATGGCCCCTCATCCCAACAGGCCAACTGAAGGGACAAGTCATGGTGAAAAGCAGAGAGAGGAGATGAACTGATGTGTACTCTGAGAAGAGGAACAAATACAGGTCTCCAGTGACACCAAGTCTACTTTCAGGTACTGACAGGAGCTTCAGAAATCAGCAGAGGAACAAATGGGGTCAGGGACCAGAAGCGTGCATACTTAAGCTGGCCTGGTCTAGTTGTGGTCTGCTGGGCCACTGTCTCGGTTCTAGTTCTACAAGGTGGTCCAGAGACGTCTTTATTTCCTGAGGAGACAGCTGACTCTCGGCAGATAGTTACTCCTTTTCCAGGAAAACCTCTCCATCATGGATAATTGTTTGGTTTATCGGTGAGGATGTTGAGAAAAGCTCTCTCCTATTCCTGGAATTCAGAGTGACTACAGATTTAGGACAATGAATGGAAACCTTTAGGTGCCTTTGAAGACTCTGGAACAGGGCATTGTCAAAAGCTAAGAGGAGAGGGTTGGGGAGGTGGCCCAGTGGGTAAAAACGCTTGCTGTGCAAACATGACGACCTGGGTTTGGATCCTCAGAACCCACATAAAACCCGGCACAGTGGTGAGCACCCCTTTTACAGTGAGACGAGGGAGAGACAAGAGTTTCCAGCAGCTCCTGGGCCAGTCATCTGGCTTAAACAGAAGTGGTGAACAAGAGGTTCTGCCAACACCTGGGGTTACCTTCCGACCTCCACGAGGAGGACTCTTGAAATGGGTCTGAATGTATTTTGCATTATGAGATTGCCACGAGCCAATGGAGATAAAGGGTGAAAGGTTATGACATTATGGTTGAGTGTCAAGTTGACAAGGGGTAGACTTGGGATGGTGAACCTCTGGTTGTCAACTTGACAGGGTTTGGAATCACCATGGAAAGCCTATCTGTTAGGGATTTTCTAAATTAGATTAACTGGGATGGGATGACCCACGCCCACTGTGGACCATGCCTTTCCCTGGCTTTGGATCCTGGACTGTATACAAAGAAGCAAGGTAGCTGAACACCACCTTCACCTCTCTGCTTCCTTGCTGTGCTGAATGTGAGCAGCTGCCTCCAACTGCTGCTGCCATGATGGACCGAAACCTGAATCTCAAAACCAAATTAACCCCTTTTATTATTATTTTTTTCTATAAACAGCTTCTGGTCAGCCTTTTTTTTTTGTTTTGTTTTTTGGCCCAGCAACAAACAAGAAAGTAACTGATATACCCCCTCTCCAGCTAAAACAATGTTGTCTTTGCAATGGCTAGATGCCTTGGCATACCCTTTCTCTCTCTCTCTCTCTCTCTCTCTCTCTCTCTCTCTCTCTCTCTCTCTCTCTCCTTGTAAATAAATAAAAATATTTTTAAAAGAGAATGCTGTCCTTTTTTTGTCTTTTTTTTTGTGTCTACTGTTTTTTATGCTCTTATTCTCTTAAGCATACTTTGGCCTCTTCCAATTCTGTTTGGACTCTGTGAGACACAAGTCAGTACAGGTAGACAGAAGACTGCCATAATAGGAAGAGAATAATGAGAAAACATCTTTCTAGCAAAAATCTTGTTTCCATCACTCTCTTGTTTTTCAAAGGAGAAAAGCTAGAAGAGTAAAAGCTAGAAGGAAATTTACAAAGAGAAGCCTGGGCCATTTAACTGGTCTATGTTTTCAAAACACAGAGGAAAGGACAGAGAAAAAAAATTAGTATCAGAAGTGTAGGAGATTCTTTCTGGAAGAATAAGCAGACCACAGAAGAAGAAAGAAGGGGGGATTTTTGTGACTGTGGGGTGTGACATGTGTCCCTGAAATGCCTCATGAGTGATGCAGGTGAGAACTGGAATTCCTTCCACTTCTTGTCCTTGCTGGACTTCTGAGGATGTATTGTCACACAAAGACTGGGCCGCTTGGGCTTTTCAGTTTGTATAGTGACAGGTTCTGGTCGAAAGGCATTACCAAGTCCCACCTGACATTCCGATCAGAAGGAAGGGCAAAATCAAGGGTGCAGAACTATGTTTGTGCAGCTGTGAGCATCTGTCAGCCACAGAGGCCTCTTCAACCCCTCAGATAGACTCAACAGTTCCTGACTCCCACTTTCCCCCTCAGGAATGCTTCAGGGATTGCATTAGATGGTTATTTACTTTTCCAAAAAGGAAGACAGAATTTCAAAATGATAGCCTTTTCTTACCTCCGTTTTTATTTAGGAATATGATATAGTTTGGATTAGACATGTACCCCAAAGACACACATGTGGAAGGCTTGGTCCTCGGCTGATAGTGGGACCAGATTGGAGAAAACAGAACATTGGGATGTGGCTTTGAAGGGTCTGTTTTGTCCCTGGCACCCCTCTTTTTCCACCTTTCGGCTTCCTGTCCACAAGGCCAGATTCTTCCCATCACGGTTCTGTGTGATCATGGGCTGTAGTGTATGTCCCCCATAGCCTCAGGGATTTTTGATTTAGGGTAAGCCTACTGCTTAAGTCTCCAGCAGCTTGCTGGAGGAGGAGTCACTGGGGTGGATCCTGGGTCTAAGCCCTAAGGTGCGGAGAGAGCAGTTTGAGCTCTGGCTCTTTGCGTTTGTGGTGATGGCTGTTGGGGGTTTCTCTCTGCTAGCATCTGTGAATGGGAGCTAGTTTCTTCCATCATTGATGGAACTTCTCCTGGATCAGTAAGCTTGAAACAAATCCCTTTCTTCCCTAAACTGTGCCTGGTTGGATATTCATCCAAACAATGTGCAGCTGACTACAACACGGGCCCAGAAGCCACAGAGCCAAGTGACTGTGAACTGAAACTTCTAAAACTATGAGGCAAAACAAACCTCTCCTACTCTATAAATTGACTTTCTCAAGTATTTTATCACAACAACAGAAGACTAACAGAAATTGCAACAGTCCATTTCTTGCCCCCTGTAGATTTATAGATCTATAGATTTCCTTCATGACAGAGCCTTGAAGTTAATATTAATTTATGTGTGTGCTTAGTCTGCATTTTGCTTTTTTTAAGATTTATGTATATATTTCACAATTAAAGAACTAAGAAGTATTGAAAGTATTTATTTCTGCTAATAACTCAAACTCACCAATAATTCAAACTCAAAATTTTGGGAAAAGTAAAAAAACAAAATCTTTCTTTCATCTCATAGTTGTGGAAGAGTTCCTAAATTTGGGAATACCTGGGCTTTTATATTCACTAAGCCTTTCTTACCCAGTTAGGAAAAGGCTGACTCAATTTAAAACTACTCTTTGTACATGGATAACTTGGGAATGTCCTAGAAATAACTTCCCACATACGACCCAGCTTCATTTCTCTCATTTTACTACCAAAAGTGCATTTATATCTCAATATCCATCATATGGCCCACATATCCTTGCATAATTCAGCTATGCTTGCTGGTATTCTATATGCCAGAGAGCTCGAGACCACATTCCAAAACAAGAGCCCTGACTCAGAGCAAGAACTCTTCACTCTCCGGAGGATACAATCCAGCCCTAGAAGTAATCGTGACTTAAGTGTGCCAGATTTAGGGTTTCAATTCTAATCAACTATTTTCTAGCTCATAGAATCCCATATGGTGTTGGGTCATTTGGAACATGGGAATGTTTTGACACTGAGCATCACTTTTGTCTCCTCCCCCCAAAGGAAAGCCACAACACCCCTGTATGGGGAGCTGCTTTTGGTGGAAGTGACTCCCAAGAGTCTGTTGATATCTGTTGGCAAAGCTACCCAAGCAAGTCATGCGTGAGGAGTCTCCTTGCGAATGTTTGGCATGTCATGATTATGCACTGCTAAGGCTTTGTCACGAACAAACCTGCTGCCAACGTTTGCGGTTCATGCCTGTTATTATTAATTTTCTTTCTTCCCCACCCCTATAGCAATCACCCTCTGTTATAAATGGTAAGGGAACCCAACACGACTGTCCTTCCCATCACTTGCAAGTGCCAAGGGAGAAGAGGTCTGGGAGGGAGAGAGCACGATGGAGCACAGCACCTCCAACGTAGAAGTCCATTGCCATGAATTCTAAGTCGAAGACAGCTTTGGCTGCTTTGGAATCAGTGGAGGAAGCTTAGAAAGACTGATCTGGGCTGTTCTCTCTGGTTAGTGTGCCTGGAGATAAAATTGACACATTAAGACATCTTTAAATTTCCCAAGGAGATGCGGGTGTGGAATCAGAGCGAACCATTCCTCTGAGGATCTGCACTTTAATCATCCCTGCATTGTACTGGGATTCCTGGAATGGCCATCTCTCAGGCATCATGTGGCAACCCAAACCTCCAGGATTAGCTGGACTCATCCTCTCGTATAATACAACTATAATGGAACCTAAACAGCCCTAGATCTAGGCCCAAGAACTAAATTTTTCTTGTCGTGAAGTCTCTCTCAGTCTCTTTTTATCCCTAAGTTATTGGGCTTTGGGGAAAGACACCCATCTTGTTACTGACAATACATATGAGTTCTGGACACAGTTTTGTTTTTCTGTTTATATCCATGGGAGCACTGCATGGGTAGAGTGATTCTCCAGAGCTCTTTCTACTCTAGCTGATGTTGTCAACAGGGGCATATTCAGGTCTTGATGGCTTTAATTCAATCAAGTGAAAATAAATTATTTAACTCGGGTATTTCTCATCTCCTTGCTCTACTGCTGTATAAACATACATACAGACTTGGTTTGGGAGGATCTGTAAATACAGGAGCAACCAGAAGTGTTAATGCTTCCTCAGGCTGGGACAAATCACAGGTCTGAAAACCACCCACTTCAGAGTCCTAGACAATCTAGCTGCATCGCCTCTGCTATCTCCTTCATCAACCAAATGGAAAATTCCACCACAGATTAATTCTTGCCTACATGGCACTTTAAAGATTAAAGAGCACGACATAAAACAGCAAGGCATTAGCTATAGAGAGGAACATGAAAATCATCCAGAGAGGAGGTAATAGCAAGAGAACCCACCCGAAGGTAAACTTTACTGAAAATGAGCCGCGTAGTAGCTATAAACTTAAGTTTTTCTGTCTTGATCCCTCGAGTATCTGCAGTTTGCCTGATTGAGATTTAACTAAATCCAAGCTTCTAGACAAAGCTTCTGTGTTTATCTGAAAGGATGGGTCCACTTTTAAAATTACAGGTAAGTTAGTTTCTAAGTGAACTTTAAGGCTCGCTCTGTCTCTCGCCAACTCTCTCTCACTCTCATATTGATCTTCACATTTAAATATGGCACAGCTGTCGGTCATACGTGGAGATAGCTAAATATCTGCCTGAGAAAAGAAGCCTTTTTTCCTGACAGTACAAAAGGCTTCAGAGCTATTAAATAGTTCAAAGCCAGAAAACACTATTAGGTACCAGTGTAGATTCTGGTCTCTTATTACCGTTCAAAACCTTTCCAAAGGTCTACAGATGGATCCTGACTTGGTCACATACTTAGCAAACCAAGTACATGTTCACGAGCAAAGTTCAAAACCAAGTAGAAGAATATTCTCTAGTTGGTATTATAAAAGTTTGTCTTTCCCAAATTGCCTTCACTATTCCTTAGGACAATCAAATTTGTGTATGTGTGTCAGTGCAAGTGTGTGTGTGTGTGTGTGTGTGTGTGTGTCTATAGACCAGAGGACAACCTTGGGTGTTGTACCACTGGTGCTATCCACCTTTTGTTGTGACAGGGTCTCTCACTGGCCTAGAATTCACCAAGCAGGCTAAACCAGCTGAGCAGCAAGCCCCGGGGATCCGCCCGTCTCCCCTCCCTAGTGCTGGGATTCAGAGCGTGAATGACTGTGCCATCACGTGGGCTGTGAGTTGTGGTATAACTCAGGTCTTCATGCTTGTGAAAGCAAGCAGTTTACTGACTGAACTATTTTCCTAGTCCCCAGATTTCTATTTTTTGCTAAGTCTCAAGCCTGGCATCTTTTAAGCGACCTTTGCTAATACAATCTCCACTGACCAGCTGCTTTTGGAGTTTATACTGTTAAAAATAAGAACAGTAAAAGGCGAATTTGGAAATGACAAAACTAATGACTGGCTGTCAGTGTTGGCAAGTGTGGTACTCAGATGCAGTAGTGCCTGGGAAGAAGGGACCTGTGCAGGTAGTGCCACCAGAAAGCAGGCAAGCCAGAGGCTGTGCCCACATCCCAGTGTGCCTGGGTTGAGCTAAAGAAATGGGTGCTAACCACCAGGGAGATTCCTAGAGTCATGACATCTTTCCTGGAGGCCCCACCCATGAGCCCCAGAATCCTGCTCCAGATGGCTAAGCTGTGGACAACTGCCATGAGGTGGCAATGAGCTGTGACTAGGACCAGGATGGACTCAGACGTCTTAGACCCTCAAGCTTCTGGCTGGCTGGCTAGGTGTGCAACCTCACTTTGATCATTCCACTGACCTTGTAATATGATACCAGGTTTGAAGTGAAGTTTTTAGAGCAAGATTTTTGTCATCATCAGTTCATACAGCATTATTTGGGGATTTGTATATTTCAACCTCCAGTCAATTACCAGTTCATGGAGAAATCAAGTTGTCTATGGCTCTTACAATGTATAGTGGGACAGAGATTCGAGTTAGAGACTCAAGGACTTCTGGTTCCACTGATGGAGCTCTAGTACAGGATGAGATGTCTCTATTGATGTCTTCAAGTGCTTAGAAAGAGACTTCCCCAACACAGACAGCCTCTCCTCCACAGGAGGCTTTTACACATGGTACTGCATATACGTATAAGTACTGCACACCAGCCGATTGTGCCCCTGGAGTCCCGAAACGGCCCTCTCATTGACCACACTTTCAAGACACAAGCAGCATATTCCTTGATCAGAGAAGTGAGCAAGGTAACAGCCATTGTTCCAGTTATCTTCCAGTTGCTGGCACAAAGAACCTGACCGGAAGCAATATAAACTCCAGGGGGAGCTCCATATTGGCAGGGAAAAACGTGTCATGAGCAGAGACTAGACATCACCTCTGCCACAGCAGGTGAAAAATAGCAGCAAGAGAGAGAGCCAAACACAGGCGAGGGGAAACTGGCTAAAATACCCATAAACTTGCTCTCAACAACACACCGCCTCCAGGAGGTTCCAATTCCCAAGTTGCCATCGGCCTTCAGGACGCATGAGTTTATGGGGACACCTGATTCAAACCACCACAACAGGAAAACCATTTGCATTTCTTGGTTATAAATGCAACTTTCTACTTTTTCTGATTTTTTTCATGCAGTTATTCACCAAACCTCTCACTCATTTTTCCTCTGGATAATGAAAAGGGCATGCACACACACACACACACACACACACACACACACACATACACACACACACACACACAGCATGTCCTTCAAAGGCGCCACCAGCAAAAAAGGTTGGAATGTGTTTGGCTTTGCCCCCATCACAGCAAGGCATAAGAAAGATTGGATTTAGTGTTGTGCGTCCACAGATATAAAATTAGGCCGACAGAAGTCTGGATCTGGGCCTCGCTCCATACTGCTAACTTCTGGAGTGCCGGTAGCCAAAGGGTTTGGAACGGTTGTCTCTCTACAGATGCTGTCATTCATTTCTGTGGGAACAGGACCACTTCCATCTAATTACAGTTTCTGCTTAAATTAGCAGGACAGATATGACAGCAAAAACTTCTTCAGACTAACTGGTGGGGAGACCTTTAGCTGACACAGCTTAGGAAGTAGTTGGCTTGCAGCAAAATCATGTCAATTTTTAAAAGTAATTTAGGATTCATGTGATTCCATACAGCAATTTGAGGCAGCCAGAGAAAAATATTTGGGGTGGGGCATGGGGGATGGGGTGGTGGGGTAAGCAGGAGAGTGCATACAATATTTTTGAAGGAAGGACAGATTATCTTACAAAGTAAATGGTTTTAGAAAGATTAGGTCGTTTTACAGTTTACAAATGATGGAGCTGGTATTTGAACCTGACAGATGAACTTCAGAGTCTGGATTTTCAACCCTGGCTACCTCTGAGAATACCTCAACCCTACCTCCTGTTGAAAATGCCTCTTACAAGCACTTGGAGGAGAGACTGTGCTAAATACTCATGTCATTGGTTTTCATTCTTTATGCTATGGAATTCAAGGTGAGTTGACTCCTTAGGCTCCTATAGGTCCCCAGCATGGGTCACTACACAGCACATAGGATTTAATCAGTGTAAAATGCTGCCTCCAGCCAGGAAATGGGATCAGACAGCCTTTGAAGCGACGTTCCAGCAGATGTGAAATACAGGCTTCATGGGATTGGCTTCTGAGTTGCTGTCTTGTTCTGTTCCTCTTCTAGTTTGCTGAACCTCTCCTGCCCACCTGCTAAGCTGTCGAAGGGATAGACCTTATCAGATGCCAGCCCTTGTCTTCATGACCATCTATCTCTACCTCGATCAAATAACTCCCGTGGCAGGGCGCAGTCAGAGAGCCATAGTGCCTACTTCCTGCCCCTGTGGCCCACCTCACCTGGAGTAGACCAACCTGGGTTTCCAAGCAGACGCAGTGTAGATCTGGGACAGTTTCACTTGGAGCCCTGGTTCTGGTACTTGTGAAAGTAGCTACTGAAAAGGAAGAGTGACTATGGAATTTCATGACATGTTAGATACACTCAGTTCTCTGTACTTGTGGCTTCCGCATCTATGGATTCAACCAGCCAAGGAGAGAAAATATACAGGAAGGCTTGGAATGCATCTCAGTGGCACACACCTATCTCGCATTCATGAGGCCCTGGATTCAATCCCTAGTACCATTATATATGAAAAATATTCCATTTGTGCTGAATATGTATAGACTTTATGATAATTATTTCCTAAACAATATAGTATAACAACTATCTATGCAGCATTTACACCTTCTTGAGCATTATAGGTAATCTAGAGATGATTTAAGAACAAGGGATGATGTGCATAGGTTATATGTGAATACTGTGCCATTTGACGTAAGAGATGTGTTGTGGTCAGCTCTCTAGTTACTGTGCAGAAAGAACCCAAGCAAAAGTGGCTTGTGGAGGAATGGGTTTATTTGGCTTACAGACTCGAGGGAAACTCCATCCTGGCAGGAAAAATGATGGCATGAGCAGAGGGGTGGACATCACTTCCACCACAGCACTGGAAACAGCGGCAGGAAGATGTGCCAAACACTGGCAAGGGGAAGCTGGCTTATAACCCCATAAGCCTGCCTCCAACAACACAGCTCCATCGAGGTTGTAAAACCCAAACTGCCATCAGCTGAAGATCGATCTATCAGGACACATTCATTTGTTTGTCGGGGACACCTGGATCAAATCATAACAAGATATAAGTAAGCATCCATCAATCTTATTATCCACAGGGGCCTTGGAGCCATTCCCTGATGGATTCTGAGGGTTAAGTACAGATACTTATAAATTTATAGAAACAATATATATTGGAGGTATATGTGATATATCTATTCCATTTACAAGTTGTGTTTTAGAATGATGCACGTCAAGTTCTCGTACTCACCCATCCTAATTCCTGATTCAGAGACAAGGTTTCCTTCTCCAGTTCTGGATATTGAACTCATGGAGTGACACCTGCTTCTCTAAAGCTGCTTCCCACCCTACCTCCACTGGCACTTTTCTCTGAGATACTTTATTTTCTTTGCAGATCCTAAAAAAACAAATTTATTCCAAGAAGTTCTTGGACCAGAAGTCAGCAAACCATGGTTCATGGACTAAAATCCAGCCTACTGCCTGTGTTTGTAAATAAAGTTTTACTGAAACACAGCCCTGTTCCCCTGTTTACATACTGTCTACAGCTACTGATGCAGAACACTGAGCTGAGCAGTTATGGCAAAGAACTAATATTCTAATATATTTTAGCATCTGGCATTACATAGAAAAATTCTGTAGGTCCCATCCTAGCTAAATACTATGGGCCATAGCTTGCAACATGGGTTTTAACACCAAAAAGAAACTTCTTTACATGTCTACTCCATGGTTAACAAAAACACACTGGGTGACATACAGAATTCAGGACAGACTGCTCTCCACACTTCGCTTCCTCTACACATGTGTTGTAATCAGCTTTCTAGTTGCTTCACAGAAAGAACCCAAGCAAAAACGGCTTGTGGAGGAATGGGTTTATTTGGCTTACAGACTCAAGGGGAGACTCCATCCTGGCAGGGAAAACGATGGCATGAGCAGAGGGCTGGACATCACCTCTGCCACAGCACTGCAAACAGCGGCAGGAAGGTGTGCCAAACTCTGGCAAGGGGAAGCTGGTTTATAACCCGTAAGCCCGCCCCCAACAACACAGCTCCATCAAGGTTGTAAAATCCAAACTGCCATCAGCTGAGGATCAATTACCCAGAACACATTCATTTGTTTGTGGGGGACACCTGGATCAAACCATAACAACATGTCTCACAGGTGAATCATGAAAAATCAACCTTGAACTTAACTATCAAGACATTTTTAGCAGTTAACTTTCTCAAGCAGGCCCTGAGGCTATATAGTAAAAGCATATTTTAATCTTCTTGCCTCTGTCTAGCAAGGCTTCATATTTGTCTCATTGCTTTTAATGATAAAAAAACTGAAAAATAATTCTCAGGATATAAAAATCTCCATAAAATTATTATAAAATCTCACTTCTTTGGGGGTAAAAACAAAAGAGTTGGGGAAAGAGCTAGCAAAAAGAATTTATCTTTATGGGTTGAAGAGATGCATCAGTGGTTAAATGTACTTGCTTGCAAAGCCTGACAACCTGGGTTCGATTCCCCAGTACCCACATAAAGCCAGATGTACAAAGTGGTGCATTCATCTGGAATTGTTTTGCAGTGGCAAGAGGCCCGAGTGCACTCATGTAATTTCTCTCTCTCTCTCTCTCTCTCTCTCATACGTAAATAAAGATTTTTAAAATGTACATCATGAAAAAGGCCTCAATCTGCCATAATGTAAAGCTGCACTGATAAAAGGAGGTAAAGGATAGTTAGTGATTTAATTAAAATTAGCATTTTCTTCTTCGATTGTGTCCTCTGCATTTGCCATTCACCAAACACCAAATGAACAGTTTCCTCCTTTGAGTGAATAGATGGTCTCATTACAGAAAATCCGAGATCATTTGAAGATAACAGGATTGGCAATGGCTCCTGCCCCGCCCCCTTTCTCTCATGTGGAGCTGAGTTCTTCAGAAGAGGGTAGGGCCTCACAGAAGACACTGGGAAACCCAGGGCTTCCCAAATCCTCCCAGGCCAGACAAGCAATGATCTGGGTGCATTTTGGAATTACTGTCTTTGTCCATTAAGACCCAGATAGCCACCAGATCCAGAACTGTCCCTATAGATGTTGCCAAGGTGACAAAATTGTCCCGTGTCTCATGTAGTGCCTCACACCCAGGATTCCCTTATTCTCAGCATGCTGATGAATTGTGAGTCTCCCCAGGAGTACTGCCAACTGCAAAAAATAGGCTTCTCTGACCAACAGTGAGAAAGAACACCAAGTAGTCTATGGACATAAACATAAATATTTAGAGGACAACTTAATAGGCATAAAATATCCATTTAGTCAAACAGCAATGGTAGCTATGATTTTTCAGGCCATAGTAAGAAGCAATATTGTAAGGCTCAAGAAATAAATAAATAAAGAGACCAAAGAAAAGCAAAAGGACGGTCTTGTTTGTATGTCTCTCTAAAGTGACTTCTCAGGTATTAGTAACAGCATAGTGATCACCAGGTTACTGTTGGCTCAAAGTGCCAGGAACACAGCTCCTAGCACATTCTGATACAGACCTCAGAAGCCACCATCCAGATAACCACTCCACTGGATAAAGAAACATGATAGAAATAGGAAATTTCCCCACAGCCCCTGGTGCTGTCCTCCTCCAGGTCACCAATATGCATCGCGATCAAAGGAAAGGCAATTTAAATTTGTTGGCGGAATTTTTTTTCTCCCTTCCAGCCCCTGGGCAAGGATGTTTTGTTTCTCGACCTTCTCTAGTCCTAAAACTATTTATGGTCAGATATTACCAAACATGTGAAGATCCACAGAACAAAACTACAGTTCTTTAAACCAAAGGTAGGGGAAATAAGTTTATTTCATGCTATTTCTTGAGGTCAGATAACAAAATGCAGAGAGAGAAATCGTAGGCTTTTTTTTTTTTTTTTTTTTTTTTTGCCCCAAAGTTGTGTGTCTTGAAAATGAAAGTGGCTGAGTCCAAGCTCTGGGTGAAGCAAAGCCAAGGCTGGTAGCCGGAGAGAGAAGCCCAGGGCTGGTGTCACACGCTCTTGAACACAGGCCCAGGGCCAGTGGCGTCCTCACTGGCCATTTGGATGGAGACCCCTGCTGGGCTGTTACAGGCCACTGTGATGAGATATGAGAAGGCCTCTGGGACCACACAATGTCTTAGTGGGAAAGGGCTTTGTATCCTCCCATTTCAGACCTGCTTCCTTGAAACAGAAAGGATGGGGGCAAGGTTGGATGGTTTGTGATATTGAGAAGAAAACATGAATGAGATTGGTAGAGGGCAGTTGGGAGGTGAGGATTTATCTATAAATTTTAGAATGGGAGAGAGACTTCAGGGTTAATGAATGCATGGCATTCATAAATCATGATGTCATTTTTAACGAGTGAATAGATAGACCAGATGGATGATATATAGATAGATGACAGACATATGATAGATAGATAGAGAGAGAGAGATAGAGAGATAGATAGAGAGATAGATAGAGTGGTTTGAATCAGAAGTCTCTCATAAATTCATGTGTTCTGAATGCTTGGTCCCCAGCTGTTGGCAACTTGTGAGGTAGAGCCTTGCTGGAGGAGGTGTGTTGTTGGGGGTGGGCTTTGGGATATTATAGCCAGCTCCTCCTTGCTAGAATTTGGCTCACTCTCCTACTGCTGTTTACCACCTGTTATGGCTGAGGTAATATCCAGCCTCAGCTCATGCCATGCTTTCCCCTGCCATCATGGAACCAAAATAAAAAAACTTTCCTCCTATCAGCTGCTTTTTGGGTGGATGCTTTATTCCAGCAACAAGACAATAACTTCAACAGATAATTTGCCAGTTTATAATAACAATTAATGAAAAATTTAAATCTGTGAATTGATTCCAATCCATTTTATGCCCCTGACAACCATCCTAGTGAACAGCACCCGCCACCTCTCTGTACTTCCCTGGCTTCTCCACCATCCTCCCAGAGGATTCCACCCAGAGACTACAGAATGCCAGAGAGTATCGCACTTTTTCCTCCTTTCCTATGAATTACCAGCCAGGCTGAGTTCTGCTCTGAATTCACAGCTTGGAAGAGTATGCTCTAAGAGGAGACATGGTGTATAAACTGAAGCAATTTAGTCTTTCTTCAGTGCTGTTGATGGTGACCAAATATATCCAGATAAAGTCAATTCTCCATGGGGGCAACTCCACTGGAGGTAGCTAAGAGAAGTGTCCAAACTTTGAGAGTGTAAATGGTGAGGATTGAACTCATGACTTGGTACGTTCTGAGTATGTGCTCTCCAAGGAGCGACCCTCAGCCCTTCATCACCTCCACTTCTGATGACTCAGAGGACACAGGTGGCCACAGCTCTTTCAAGATAGCTGACCTGTAAAGCAGTGGTTCTCAAATGTGGCTGAGCAGCAGAACCCCCTGGAAGACTTGCTGAAGGAGGTTCCTGGGTCCCACCGAGTTTCTAGTTCAAGAGCTCAGTGGTATGGCTACTGATTTTTTGACATTTTACTAGTTTTACGTGGTGATGTTGATATTGCTGCTGGAAGTCTGAGGACAATATTCTGAGCACAGTCTGGAGCAAGAGAGGATGAGGGGGCTCCCGATATTCCTGGTTCTCTTTACAGATCAGGATTGATCAAGCAATGCTGTTGAATCACCTGGAGCCTTACCAGTTGAGCTCTTGAACAGAGACACGCATTCTCTCATCCCCAGGGAGGTATGGGTCAATAAAGAGGTCCATGAAGGATGGAGAGATTGGTGGGCCTAGAGTTAAGAGGAAAGAACCCACACAGCACACTGACGTGGCTAGCGCCCTGGCCAAGCACAGAGGCACAAGCCCAGCAGTCCATCATACAAATCTCTCTGATACTGTAGTATCCCGAGGCCGTGTCTAAAAACAATGTCCCCAACACTGCCAGTGATGACCTTGAGCAGGCCGAGGATGAGCTCAGCTAAAGCAATGCATAAACAGAGCAGATGCCATGAAAACATCCCCAGAAACCAGCCTCCTTTTCATACCATGCTGTAGAGCTTGGCTTCACACACCCTGGCTATGACACCTTGCACAGAATGTTCCCACCACAGTCTTCACATGTATTCTCATTGAACTCTCTCATCCATAGGAGTCAGGTTGGTAGTATGGTGCCCATTTCACAGATGGGGCCATGGAAATCCAAGAAGGTTCATTCAGGATGAAACTCAGGGGCTGGAGAGATGGCTCATCGGTTAAGGCACTTACTTGCCTCCAGTGCCTAAGGCCCTGGGTTCAATTCCCCAGTACCCACATAAGCTAGATCCACATGGTGGTGGCCCTGGTGTGCTCTCTCTCTCTCTCTCTCTCTCTCTCTCTCTCTCTCTCTCTCTCGTTGAAAATGAATAAATAAAATATTTTAAAAAAAAGATGAAACTCAGGCTCAGGAGCGAAATGAACAACGCCACAGTGTCTCTTGGAAGTGGCTGAGTGGATGGATGTGCAGAACAGCCCGGGAAGATGGTCTGAACAGAAGTCAGACCATCAGAGCTCGTTAAAATTCCTCATGCCAAGTAAAGCAACAAAAAAACAGGGCAAGGGGCAAGCTGTTTGATCAGCAAGTGACAGAGAGAAAGAAAAGAAAGAAAGGAAGGAAGGAGGGATGGAGGGAAGGAAGGAAGGAAGGAAAGAAGGAAGGAAGGCAATAAAGGAATTGGGTTTAAAAAAACAAAAATAAAAAACAATGATTTTCTCACAACGAGACACCCTTGGAGGGTCTTCCTAACACCATCCCGCAGGACCCTTAAGTGGACGCCTCATGCACCATGACTCCATAGACATATTTTAACACTTTTGCTCACATCTTTATTTTAGGGTTATCCAGAAAACTAAATGGCTTTGTTAAAGGCGGTCAGTTTCTGAGGCCCAGCAAGGCTGAGAAGGCTTCGAGGGCGCTTTAAATATGTATTCATGAAGATGCTCTCTTCTCATAAGCTCATTCTCCTCCTGCTTCTTATCTCTCTCATGTCCTGGGTCAGAGCCAGCCTTAGGCAAAAGTGACAAATAGAAGTTTATTTTCAGCACCACCTCCCATCCTAATCTGCTCTCCCCCCACCTTCCTATAACAACCTCAGGTGGCTTCTTCCTTCCTCCCCTTGGCCAGGGGCTCTGTTTATTCTCCTTCCCAATCAAAATGTGCCCTCCAGAAAGGATAGGATCACATTTTTCACACCCGAGACCAATGAGCCGAACTTGGGTGACACATTAAAGTCGTCTTTTTATAAAAAATATACTAATGCCTGGGTCCCATCCTAGACCAACTGAATCAGAGTCTCTAACATGTAGAAAACAAAACATACAAAATATTCCTAGTGTATTTTGTTTTTAGCATGCAGCCAGGGTTGAAAATGACTGTATGAATGAACATTCATGGAAAAGCTTATTACATTACCCTTTGTGGACATATTTGTATTATATTTTGTTAGTCTTCATAGTGGAATTTTTCAGGCAGGTGTTAAGTTCGATATGAATAGAAGATTGGCGGAGAGGGGGGGAGAAGGGCTGAGCTTTGAGTTGGAATCACTCCCTATCGGGGGCGTTCCATGGTGTATTCATTAGTGAGCCCCCTTGGCTCCTACAATTTGAGGGTCTCTCAGACTCCTGCATTTGGCTTAAACTCATTCTCCCTGGTGGAGTCCAATGGATAGCTTGCATCTCAGACACACCATTGAGGTCGCATTATATCTTTACTGATTTCTGTTTTCTTTCTTCGTTGGCAGGTGATTTTCCTTTTGAGAACTGATTCACAAATTTGTCCATGACTTTCAGCATTCAACTAGAGGCATAGGGTGCCTTGGTGGTGGTCCTTGAATCATCCTGTGAAAGAGATGGATGGAAACTGGCTCTCTCTCTCTCTCTCTCTCTCTCTCTCTCTCTCTCTCTCTCTCCTCCTCCCATCCCATAGGGTGGAAGTTTGGTAGGATCACCAAGAAAGCATGGCATTGTTTTCAGCTTCATGGGCTCTGAACCAGTTAGATCATGGCCTCTGAAAGTGACCAGCCCTGGAGTCAGGTTGTGAAAGCCTATCACACTAGAATCCACAATAATCTCCACTTTGACTCAGAGCTGTAACTGTAGGCCAGCCTGTATCTCAGTTTAGAGAATGAGAGTCAGGAGCTTTCTTAGTGAGGAGAAAGGAATAGCAAGGTTATGTGCCAAAGCCTGGGGCCTCCCAGGATTCCCAACTGGAGCACCTAGGAAAACAGAGATCCCTACACAGGCTGCTGCTCCCAACACCAGCCTGCTTCTCCAACACCAGCCTGCTCCTCCTGGAGTTCTGAGAATCAGTGATGGGAGAAGCAGAGGGTCAGCTCAAGAGGACATCTTTGAGGAAGTGATCTTGCCAAGGAGAGTCATTACTCTAACCTGATGCTTTTCTTCAACCCAAACACTGTTCCCCAGGCTTTACGCATTAAGAGCCACCTAGGAGCTTCCAAATATCCAAGTACATGGGCCAAACCCCAGATTGATTGCTTCAGAATCCTGAGGGGTGGGAGCCCCTGGCATCAATATATTATGGGTGCTAAACAGAACTCAGAAACACTATCAGAGACTAAAAATTACTTTGTAAACTCCCCCAGGTGATTCCAATGAAAAGCCAAGTTTATGAACCACTGAACCATGTCTTTGCAAATTATTAGCATATCCACAGTGAGATTCCCATTTCCTCAAGACAAGGATGAAAAGAAATCCCTGCTCTCTTTTTCAGGGTAGGGAAAGTTTATTGTCTCTTCCAGTCTGGACATTGGCTGCCCACCCTAATCCCTGGAGGTGAGTGCTTAAAAATACATGGCAATCACAACCCCCTTCTCATTGTAACCAGACAGTCAAGATGGCATGCTGGGGAAGCCGGGCGTGGTGGCGCACACCTTTAATCCCAGCACTCGGGAGGCAGAGGTAGGGGGATCACCATGAGTTCGAGGCCACCCTGAGACTACACAGTGACTTCCAGGTCAGCCTCGGCTAGAGCGAGACCCTACCTCGAAAAACAAAACAAAAAAAATGCATGCTGGGAGTCTGAAGATTCTTTACAGTCCCCAAAGAAACTGACTAACTGACTCAAAGCGAGGGTTGAGAACTACTGAGTCATGTAGATTGTCTGGCACATGTGACATGGTGTATTTTATTTTTACTTTGTAATTTTGGTATTTGTCACAATAACAACACTCTTTATATAGTGGTAATTATCGTGTGGACCAATCAGATCAATGCCATGACACTCGGGTCAGAGATGCTGAGACACCACAGAACTCTGAAGCCAGTGAACTCAGTATGGCTGTATACCTAAAGGACCATATGTAACTGCCTCGTTTCTAAAGACATGGGAGACCTTTCAGAAGAAATTTGAAGAGGAGGAAAGAAAAAAACATAGCAACTTTCCAGGGCTAACCCTTTCCCACCAAACAGAAGTTCACTTCCTCTTCTCACTGACCCTGGTGGTCACAGACCTTGTCCAGCTCTCCTGCTGCTTGCTGTGTACCAATGCTAAGTACTGACTGGCACTCTTTTCTTCCGTGTTTTTATGTGTGTGATATGTGTGTGCATATTTGCATGGATATAGGTGAGTGTGTGTGTGTGTGTGTACCCGAGCAGGTGCAGAGGAGACAAGAGGTTAAAATTGGGTGTCCTCTCCAATCCTTTCCCCTTTATTTTTAGGCAGGGTTTCTTCCTGAACCTAGAACTCATTGATTGGCTGGACTGGCTAGCTTTCATGCCCAAGGGATCCTCCCGTGTCTGCCTCCCAGACACCCATCTCCACTCCAGCCTGGTGGGAGTGCTGGAGATTCCAAGTCAGCTTCTCACATTTGTGCAGCAAGAGTTTGACCAACTCTGTCAGCTGTCATCTTGTTGCTGAGACAAAACATCTGACCAAAGTCAGTTTAAGGAAGTGCTTATTTCCGTTTACAGTTCCAGGTTATGGAACCTGGGGGCAGAGAAGGCATGGGGTAGGAGCTGGAGGCAGCTGGTCACACTCGGTCCCCAGTGACCGCTGGGCAAAGCAATGAGTGCTACCCGCTCAGCTAGCTCCCCCAGTTTTATACTGTCCAGATCCCCAGCCCACAGTTCGGGTGGGTCCTCCCTCTTCATCTACTCTAACCTAGAAAATCCCTCCCAGACTTTATGAGAGATTTGTTCCCGTGGTGATTCTAATCCCTGTGAAATTGACTGTCAGAGGTGAACCAGCACACCAACGGAGCCTCCTCCCCAGACCCCTCACTGGCGCTTTTCATTATAACTTCTCTCAGGGGAAGTATCCATCCATTCATCATTTGCTAATTCATTCATTCACTCACTAAGTCATTCATTGAACAACTATTGGTTTGCACTTGATAATGGTAAGTGCACAGGCTTTGGAATGAGATAGAATAAGTTTGAATGCCCACCCTGTGAGTAATGATTGGCTGCCCTTTATAAGCTTCTGAGTTGCTGTCTCTATAAAATATGGTCAATAGCAAGATCACTCACTACAAACAGGTAACTCATCAAAGCACTGGACACAATGTCTGGTAAGTATTCAGCAAGAGTAATAAACTCCAGGGGTCGTGATTGCTCTGGTGTGTACTGTGTGCAAGATGGGTGCTGGGTGCCTTTATCTCAGGAGCAAATTCACCTGTCCCTTTGTTTATTCATCTGTTTATCAAGTCAATCAGTCAATAAACCATTTTTAATGCTGTGCTAGACTTCAAGAGCTCACAGGTAAGAGGAAGACAGACAGTAAACAAAGAGTGTAAACTGGAGGTGAGGAGAGCTGCAGCGCCCTAAGGGGTGTGTGTGTGTGTGTGTGTGTGTGTGTGTGTGTGTGTGTGTGGTGCAGAGGGAGAGGCTGGGGACTTGGGGGAAGGGGTACCAGCAGCAGGCAGGCAAAGGCTTGCTGGCAAAGGAGACCTTTAAAGCACATCTTGGAGGAAGACCCACAGCCAGTGACGTGAAGATAGTAGATGGAGACAGAAAAGACTCCTTTAGGCAGAGGAAAAGCCATGTGACATTTGGGGTTTCTAGGATGAAAGCTATTGCAGACTGGAGAGGAAGTACGTGGACTTTGCCTGGCAGTGTAAGGAGCTGAGATGTAATTCTTGGGAGCTTAGACTTAGATCCACCTATTACAGATCTCCAAAAATCCTCACTCAGCCCCATGAGTTACCTATGCAGTGCTTATGAGTCAGCTGAGCAGAGCTGAGACAAGCGGGGAACCCAGGGGGACCAGTCTGCAATCATGAATGGCGAGAAGCTGCAAAACCAAAGGCAAAGGGTAAATTTGGTGTCCATAGCTATTTTTGGCAAAGATAATCCAATAGGATTTTTCTACTACTATTTTTCTATCCCTTGACCACTTGAATTTGTTTTATCAGCCTTTACATAGTAAATGCACAATTCTGTGGCCAAAGCAGCCTTTAGAAACGTTAACAGAAAGAGGTATGATCAACATTTACTTACTAGGTTAAAATATCTTCTAAACAAAGGGTCCCATCCTTGTGGTGTTTGGTTTTATTCCAGAATATTCTATTCCTGCAGCTACAAAACACAGACCAAACTTTAGAGGCTGCAGGAACATCTTTTTTTTTTTTTTTAAACTATGCTCCTTTAATGCACATCATGCGAGTGACTACAGAGGTTGTGACAGAACTCTCAAAGGGCAAAAACGACTCCATCTTTTTAAAAAATATTTTATTTATTCATCTTGAAGCAGAGAGAGAGAGAGAGAGAGAGAGAGAGAGAGAGAGAGAGAGAGAGAGAGAGAGTGCACCAGGGCTACCACCTTGTGGGTCTGGCATATGTGGTCCTGGGGAATTGAACCCGGGGCCTTAGGCACTGGAGACAAATGCCTTAACTGCTGAGCCATCTCTCCAGCCCAGAAAAATCTTTTTGAACACTTCTGCACACCCTCACAACCAGAGCATTTTCTGGGAAGTGTGTTTTAGCCTCAACCTTTACGATACAACAAGGGCAGTCACATCACATCACATCACATCACACATCACAGTGATGGCCTCTGAAAACTGGGAGTGAGAATATTGATTTTCTTTTACGCTTTCCAAAGTTTCTGTCATGGATGTGTTGCACTTCTTTAACTTTTCCCCTCAGCTACATAACTAAGCCTGCCAGGAGAACAAAGACTCCATCACTTGGGCTTCTCATCGGCCTTTCTTGCTTTGCAGCCAGCAAGTGTGGGAGAAGCAGCAGATCGGGTGCTCAAGCATCTTAGGAAAACTCCTGATGAACACTCACTGGTGTGCATTCTTTCCCCTTATATCTAGCTCGGGCCTTTATGACTCAATGAGTGCTAGTTAATCATGGGAGTTTTTAAATCAAATTAGTGTCATGAGAAGTGAAATACTGGTCCTACCTGGCTGCATGTCCATCTTTCCTTCCTGGAAAACAACATTGGACCGAAGAGCTTGGAGCAAGTCACTAAAATTTCTCAAAAGTATGCAGACAAAGTACACAAAGCTGGTAGTGACAATATTTTAAGCGTCTTTAAATACTAATGGTTAATATTATATTTTGATAATTAAATCTGTGTTTGTAAATCTTGTAGAGTTTCTATTCTCATCTCGAGAAAAATTGTAGGAACAAACGTCATCTCCTGGTCATATTCTTGCACAGCAAGAAACATTTTAATTGTAAATGTGCCTTTCAGGACCTTTAAATTTCAAAAAGATGAGGAGGACGGATCCTGTGTGCTTACTAATCTGTAAATAGAGAACAGGCCAAGAATCAATTCCGAAATGCAGCATCAATTGCACAGGCTTCCACTTAGTTTTAGTTGAATAAAAGCCCTACTAGATACGCAAATAACATCAGACTTACTGGATTAAAGAGAGGCCCCTCATACTCTAAATCATGATTGTCAATCATCACCCAGGATTAAGGGATATATTTTAAAAACCTAAAAGCAAGCGCTTCCTTTTAACTTCTGCCTACTGCGCATTTTGGATTATCGCCCAGAAATAGCATTACTTGAAACAAGACTGCCTCCCTCCTTCCATCTATGAGAAGTGCATTGTGACCATCTGCTCCGGCCATTCCCAGCCGCACTGAGTGCAGGCAGAGCCTCCAGCAGACCATGCCTGGGCCTCCCCTTTAAATGGAGCTGATTTCCAGTTTAGTCAGTCCAGAAAGAAGCAAATTAGTCTAAGAACCAAGAGACCCCGTAATATTCACATCCTAAAGTGGAAACAACCTCTATCTAACACCATGCTGGCCATCAAAGCTTTACTTGTAGATTCTTCTAAGTTCATTCTAGGTATTTTCTCATTAGCATTACCCATTCCAGGTCTCTGCATTACTTCCATTATTCGAAAATATTTTTATATGGCCTGTGCTACAAATAAGACCTAAAAAATGTAACCAAAGGGCCTGTTTATGTTATATATACCAAGGAACTTTGAAGAGTGCTAACATGCCTAATACTATGTAGATATTGTGAATTTATATGAGAGAGCTAATATGTACAAGGAAAAATGCCCGGCGGCAGTCAGGGGTGGGGAGAATGAAAGACTGTAGGGAAAAGACATTCGCTTGTCTAGGATGTTATTTGGCACTTTCTATTTTTAATAAGTAAATTTAATAAATAAATTTACAAATTAACATTTGTAAATATATTAAACATTTTAAAGGTATAACCAACAATGCAGTTATTTAAAATTGTGAAGAAGAAAGAAATTATCTTCTGGTTCTTTAAAAGAAAAATCACATTCCAGAACTAATCTTACCAAGAAATAACCTTTTAATAAGATTATTAAAACAAAGTGTTAATTTATGAAAAGTTCAGCCTTCTATTAAAATGCTAACAAAACACCGAATTACAACCCAACAGGTTGCTTCATTGAACTTATTCATCTACTTCTGGCAAAGACATTCCAAATTTGAACTTAATTAATATTCCTTCTCTTGGTTTCCATAGTTTCTTTTTAAACATGAGTTCCCACAGCAGCTGGCAGTAACTTTACCCATATTCTCAATAATAACCCCCTCTGGCTGTCAATATGTATGAAAAGGAAATTTTTTTCCATACTCAGAAGAGCCGCCATTTTCATCTTTTGTTTAAAAATATGCTGGTAATATTTCTTCTTCTTTCTTGAGTCTGCAGTCTGACAGAATTAACTCTTTCCTGGCCTGTGGCCCACTCAGTGCATAGCATAAAAATGAATACTCAATTGTCATGTTACCATTCCTGGATCCTCCCAGTAATGGAAACCCTACAGTGATCTATCTACACAGTTAGAGTTTGACTACTAAGTGTCCCGGTAGGAACATCATAGCTTCCAAATTACTTGGGTACAGAAAGCTCCTACGTTTCTCTATTAACAGTGGAATGGGTATCCCCTTGGTCACTGGAAACAAAGAAATAAATTGGTAAGGAATAACCTGGACATGGGTAAATGATGTAGGTCCACCAAAGTGGTTGCTATACTGCATATGTTTTCCCTAAGGCTAAGTGTCTAGTCCACTGTGGATCGAATCCCACTCAGGTATGGTCTTATTCCATCCCTCTCTGCCCTTTTCTCTTCTGTGTCTGCCTATGCTGTCTGTTACTGAGCTGAGTCCCAATGTCCCCAGCAGAATTCTGCTGGGCTGAAGAGATGCACTTGGCACACGGGCATGAGGTGGTCTGCCTGCAATCCGGTGCTTGGGAGGCGGAGACACGAGACCCCAGAGCAAGCTGGCTGGTTAGACTAGACGAATTGGTGAGCTCAAAACCCTGCCTTAATAAATCAAGTTGAAAGTGAGCAAGGAAGACACTCAACCTTGGCCTCCACATGCACACACACACATACATTCACGTGCGTTCACACATATATTTGTACCCACACACATGGGAACATGCATACACACAGGCATGGAGAAAAGACATACACCTTTAGATCTATTTTATGTTAGTGTAGAATGTTCACATCTTCCTGCCATGAAGCTATGATCGTTATGAAACACATTTTTTCTTGATTTTATGTTAGCATACAAAGCACAGTGGATTTCATTGTGGGATTTTCAGACTTGTGTCAGCTTACTTTGTTCTGTTGCTCTCTCTTCTCTGTCTCTGGGCATTGGCACATTCTCACTGCTGACAGGACACGGACTTGCTGAACTGCTGTAGTTTACAATAAGGGTTATAGCCTGGATCTGGCCCGAGATCCCTTCCTCTGCTTTGTGCATATCTGCTCTGGACCACCCATTACATCAGATTCTGGGGTCCTAGCAGGGCTGCTCCTGGCATTCATCCTTACTGGCCTTCACTGTCAAAGGCACATATGTTGACCCCACTGAAGAGTGACCTTTCTGGTTACTTCTCTTTAATATTTCTGAAAGCCATGGCTATAGTAACAACCACTCAGGACAGTCTGTTCTCTAACCACTGCTGCCCTTGTCCACTGCTACTGGATGAGGCTCGCTGGACCCTTTCTGTTCTCCTTCAAGGTTTCACTGAGAACAAACTTGCAAGAAAGTTTAATTTTTGAGCAAGAAGAATATATCCCCAAAGAAAGATCAGCTGGGAAGACAACACTATGGGAAACAATAGACCATGTTGGTTTCTTCCTTCTTCTCCTATTGATTTTAAGTCTAAGGAAAATACGCTGGTTTTAACATCAAGACACTATTAGATGCATCGTAACACCTATTTCCCCCAAAAGCCCTAGAAATAAATGCAAATAGAACTTAAATCCAAATACATTAAAAGATAAACACACTGAATTTTAAAAGTATATAGGTAATACACTGAAGTATAACAAAAACCATAAGCAAAAAGATCTCACCATCTTGGATGGAAAGCACTTAAAATTACAAAACGTCAATCCTCCCCGAATTAATCCACCAAAAATATTTCGTTTCAATTAGGATCTCAACAGCCTGTACCCTGATCCAGGCCCTGCCTACAGCACTTATCACCTTTAAAAATAGATTAATTTTTATTTATTTATTTATTATTTATTTATGAAAAAGAGGAGAGAGAGAAAGAGAGAGAGAGAGAATGAGAATGCCAAGGCCTCGACAATGCAGATGAGCTCCAGACACACGTGTCACTTTAGCCGTCCTTCATTACAGCCTTGGAAAACTGAACCTAGGCTGTCAGGCTTTGCAAGCAGGCATCTTTAACTGATGAGCTACCTCCCCACTTATTACTTTTAAAAAAATTTTTGCACTAGCAGAGATACAGAGAGAAGAGAGACAGAAAGAGAGATGAGCAAGAATGGGTGCACCAGGGCCTCCAACCACTGCAAATGAACTCCAGATTCACATGCCACTTTGTGCATTTGGCTTTACATGGGTACTGGGGAATCGAACCAGGGCCTTAGACTTTGCAGGCAAGCACTTTAACAGCTGAGCCATCTCTCCAGCCCCATATCACTTTTTTATTTTAAAATATTTTATTTATTCATTTTCAAGCAGAGAGAGAGATGAGAGAGAGAGAGAGAGAGAGAGAGAGAGAGAGAGAGAGAGAGAGAGAGAGAATACCAGGGCCACCTCCTTGTGGGTCTGGCTTATGTGGGTCCTGGGGAATTGAACCGGGGGCCTTAGGCACTGGAGGCAAATGCCTTAACCACTGAGCAATCTCTCTAGCCCCCATATCACTTTTTATTGTATTATAGAATATATTTACTAATTATGCAGCTTGGCTTTCAACTATTGGAATGCAAGCTGTGACTTTGTCTATTTTCCTCAACAGGGTCCAGGACACAGCAGGTGCTTAATATTTACTGAATTGGTTAATGAGAAGATAAAACTTTCCATGCTGCTTGGGCCTCTACCCAAGGTTTATCAAACCCTGTGGATCAAGTCTTAAGGTGACTCTTCCCTGGAAACATGCTACCCTGACTTCTGAACTCCAGGTAAATCTATAGGAGCAAAGGAGACATTGGGGCTTTCCATTCATGTTTTATTTAGGCACAAAAGCAACCTTCAAAGAGGTCCAAGTTGTCTTCACTGGCCATCTTTGGACCTGAATCAACTTTGGAGTCTAGCAAGCCAAGACAAGTTTCATTGCATAAATTCTATGTGTTAGTCTAGGTATTTCCAGCCTTTGCACAGACAATGAAAGGCCATATTAAGTGTTGAGTTTACTGCATAATTAAGCAGCAAAAGTATCGGTTTTTCTAACACTATGCCAATCAAAATTCAAGGCATGATCAACAGTGCTCCACTCAGGGGTAGATTACTCATATTTTTTTTCACTTAAAAATTTCTTGTTTGCTTTATGATCTTTATGCTTTCGATTTCCGATAGTAAATAAACCCATTATGTTTTGATGAGTTTCCTTTGGAGAAAGTCATCCAAGAGAAGGAGGCTCTTTTGTTATACAAAATAAATTTGAGTTCATCTGTTGCTCTTGGAGGAATATGCGAAATCACCCAAAACACAAATGCATTTGTTAGAATCTGAGCAGTAGGCTTTGCAAGCCATGCACTAGGGGTAATAACTGTCCTGTTCAATCCTGGCTTTACTGTCCCTTGCCTGGGGGGATTCATATGGGCTTCCCCAGGCCTTAACTCCTTTATCCATAAGATAATAGCAATCGTATCTGCCCCAGTTTGTGGGTAGACTGAATGCAGTCACTACAATTGCCTGTCAGAGAATGGGTGCGCCGTGTTAGCTGACATCATGTGGAGTTGGGTGAGAGTCTGCTACTGAAGTACAGGAAGGGTGCTTTCTTGTGTGGATTTAGGGAGGAGAGCTAGTGTTCCTGTGTGGTGTGACCAAACTTTTTGGGCCGTTCTCAATCATCTTAAGGCAGAAAGGTGAATGGCTGGGGAATTGGCCTCTTTGAGTGTTGATTTGGAGCCCAAAATTTCTTGGGGAGTTTTGTTGAAGAGAAATTGGCCTTAATATCTGGAACCCGATAACAACTCCACAGGGTCCTTAATTTTGAACTTAGGGGTCATGAACCTGAGAAAGCTCACTGTCCATGGCAGAGAAGAGAATTTTTGGAGCTGTTCCTTGGTTACTGTTTCTGTAGTTATTCGTGCTGCTGAGCCACATGGATCGACAAGATGTAAGGAAGGTGGTTCTGGTTGAAGTTACAGTGCACCACGGCATGGTCATACAATGAAGAAGCTCTCCCAGTGCAGTTCAGGACCCCAGCCTATGGAGTGATGCTGCCCAGAGTTAAAGCGGGGCTTCTCACCTCAGTTGGCCTAATTAAGATAATCCCTCACAGGCATGCCCAGAGGTTGGTTTTCTAGGTCCCGTCAAGTTGACAATCAATATAAACCACGATATTGACCAAATGTTCAGTAAACTTTCATTCGTTTCTATGACTTTAGGTTTGGTGCAGGGTTCAAGGTATTGGAATTATAATTTTAGTCTCTTACTGGCCTGAAACTTGCCAAGTAGGCTATACTGACTAGCCAGCCAGCCCTAAGGCCTCATCTCCACCTCCCCAAAACCAAGACTGAAAGTAGGTGCCACCACCCTGGCCTTCATTTATTTAGGTATTTATTAATTCGTGTTATTGTGGTTACGGGGATCTAACATATGTCATCATGCTTGTTACTACCTAAGCTGTCTCCCTAGCCCTTTGAAGTAAGGAACAGTACAAGCCTGTAAGTTTATAATATCCAGAATGTGGCTTCTGGTTTCTACAATATTTTTAACAGTACCATCAGAGTCTCAGATTTAAAAATGGAAGTATTTTTATTTCACTCAATTAGTTTTGTTTTAAGTAACATTAGGATATAACTTAAATTCAGTTTAAGTGACCACAAACTGTAAACGGACTCTCAATGACTTTTTACAAAGTGAATACATTCATGCACTCAAACTCATATCCAGACATAAGACATCTAAAAGCTCCCCGCTTGCTCTCCTTAGACACTCCTTTTCAAAGGTAACTGGAATTTTCAGGTATGCATATGAAATTGAAAACACAAAAAGAAACCCAGAGAGGGTGGTACACCCTTCATTCTCATCAGAAATGCGATTGTTCTAAGTGGAGGTGTCAGGATTTTCTTAGTCACTTGGGGACACATGATATCTCACTGTGTCTGATGGACAGTGAGGCTGGGTTTCATTAGTTCTATCAGGTGTGAATATTATTTGTGGATGTTTCAAGTGTTTTGTCTATGCTTCTATTGAAGTGTTTTCCTTGATATGTACATGTTCATGTATTTTGCATACAAATCTTTTGTGAACTGTTGATATCACACATAATTTCCCTGTACAGACAATGAATGGGCTTTGGAATTAGGAGTAAATTGAGAAAAAGACTGAATCTCTGGGGCCTAGAAGTTGGGGGATGGATTTAGAGGTATGGAGATTCTTGAAAAGGTTACTAGGAGTTAAGATAATGAAAAGGCATTTAAGATAACGAATGCCCCTCCCCCCAGATGAAAGTTGCTAAACTCACAAGGTGAGCCCATTCCCACAGTTCTAAAGGCATAATTCCAGAATTCTACCAGTTGATTTCTTAAACCCAAGTACTTGGTTAGGATTTTATGAAGAGCAGAGATCCCTTTTTAGAGAACTGATTTGTAATGCTGAGTCCTCTGATTCATGAACATGGACTTGTATTTGGTTTCACTTCATAACGTTTTAATACGTCGTAGTCATGGATGCTTTTCACTACCTTTATTCTTGGATAGTTAGTGGTTTTTTTTTTTGAGGTAGGGTCTCACTCTAGCCCAGGCTGACCTGGAATTCACTATGTAGGCCTTGAACTCACGGTGATCCTTCTACCTCTGCCTCCTGAGTGCTGGGATTAAAGGGGTGCGCCACCATGCCTGGCTGACAGTTGGTGTTTTTAAAATTTGTATTGTTTTAAATTTTTATCTTCAAATTGATGGTGGTGGTTAAACATTTTCTCATATATTTTGTGTCTAGTAATCTTGCTAAACTCACTGATGCCTTATTTTACATGAACTTTCTATGTAAGCTTATCTACAGATCATGCCATCTTGAGTTCTGCCTTATTGCACTGGCAAAGGCTTCCAGTAGAACATTAAACTGAAGTCATAGCCAACGTCTTAGTTTCACTACTTGTGATAGTTTGAATAATGACCCCAAAAGAATTAAGGATTTATTAAAATTATAAATTGTCTCCAGCCAGTTCTGGCTAGAGGAAGTGTGTCACCTTGGCCAGATCCTAGGGTTCAGCCCTAAGGTATTTCTGGGGTGGGTCTGGAATTTTAGCTATACATATGCAAAAAGCAGTCTGAGCTCAAGCCTGGAGTTCCTTTTGTGAGTCTGGAGTGTGCTTGCTTGTGGTGCTGGTGGTGGGCTTCTGTCTCTGTCTCCGCTTGCTCCTGTAAAAGGGGGCCAGCCTTTTTCTTAACTTCCCCTGGGTGTGTTCCTTCAATAAATTCTTTCCTCCCCAAAGTCGTGCCTGGTTTGGAGATTCATCCCAGTGGCATGTTGCTGACTATGACACTACTGATTTCAGGAAGAAAGTTTTCAACATTTTACCACCATTATTATCCTTCTTACTTTTCATACTCTCAGATTAAGGAAACTTCTTTTATTACTAACTTGACTTTTAAAAAGTTAATATGTATTGAATTTCACTGATTTTTCTATTTTGAGATTTTCTTTCTTTTTTTGTTTGGTTTTTCGAGGTAGGGTCTCACTCTAGCCCAGGCTGACCTGGAATTCACTGTGTAGTCTCAGGGTGGCCTCGAACTCACAGTGATCCTCCTACCTCTGCCTCCCCAGTGCTGGGATTAAAGGCGTGCACCACCACGCCTGGCTTGATATTTTTTTCTCAGTTCAATAAATGTCAAATTTTACTTTTAAAATATTTAATCAACCAATTTTTGAAATAAATCTGATATGGTTATAATGCATTTTCCCTTGTATATAAACAGGGTTTTTTGCATCCCTGTGTAGGAGAAAAATGTTCCATAATTTTCCTTTCTTGTTAGATTTTGGCATCATGGTTTTATTGCCTACATCATGTGTGTTGGGCATTCAACTATTCTCTGGAAGTGTCTATACAAAAATGGAATTATTCTCCTAATATTTAGAAGAATTTATCAAGGTCATCTGAGCCTGTTTTCTCCTTATGAAAATTTTAATGAACTATTTCTGATACAGTAATGTTTTCTATTTGACTTATATCAGTGTTAGAAAAATAAAAAATTCAAATAGCACTTTATTTAGAGATGAGGTCTCATCTTGTACCCCAAGCTAGCCTCCAATTCATGGCAGTCCTCTTGTCTCTCCCTTTCCAGTGCTGAGATTACAGGTATGGACCACCATGCCTGGTTTGTGTTTATTATAGCCAAGAGTTGGCCATAATCATCTTTTAATGTCTACAGAACATGTATACATATTTTTCTTTCCTGATATCATGCTTTTTTACTTGATAAGTGTTCAGATAGGTTTATCAGCTTTATTAATTGGTGTGCTTGTTTATATTTTATTTTCTCTTTTTGTTTTTGTAAGTTCCATCACTGGTGATTAGTTTGAAGCTTTTTTTGTAACTTTTTGAAGGAGATGTATAAATGATTGTTTTAGTCTTATATAATGTCCACTTACTGCTTTACATTTTTCTACACAACACATTAGCTGCATCTCACCCTGGATAAGTTGTATTTTTTTTTTTTAACATTCAGTCCAAATATTTTCTTTCATTGTAACTTCTTTCTTTTTGCTTCTGGGTGGGTAATAGTGTGTATTGTTAAATGTGTTAATATTTTCTTTCTAAAACTTTTAGTTTAATTGCTCCCTAGTATACTTTGAACAATTTCAAGTTTTTGAAAATTTAGGGACACATACATGGTCTAGCACATGTCAGTTTTGTTAAGTTCCTGTGTGCATGTGAAATAAATGTGACTTTCATTTAGTATTAATCTCCACAGAAATATCAAAAATTAAAATGGCTTAGTCATGTCTCTTTACTCGTGAAAGTTATATACACAAAAATTGTTTACTAAATGTAATTTCAGAATTTTAATGAGATTTTATTTATAATTTTCACAGCTATTAAAAAATTCAATATTCTGTACATGTACTTTTGGTCAAAGCCATTAGTAATCGAAATGAAATTATTTCATTTCATTTTGCTAATGAAATCCCTACAGAATTAGAAAGCGCCTGCAGTATAAGAATTATGCTGAGTTGAGTTCTTTCCTAACAGATCCAGAAATAAATTACCTCATTCTTTGGTTAACTAGTATCCTGATTCAAAAAGCTGGGTATGTTAAATTTGCAAATGGTCAAAAATTATGATTTCAAAAACACTGAAAACCATCGTATCAAGGAAAATTAGTTGGCGGTATGTTTAGAATTAGCAATAACACTTTCCAATACTATTTATTGCCAGGGAGTCATTTTGTTGACTTTCCTGAGAAAAATATGCAATTGTTGGGATCAGAGTTAAAATATAATGGCTCAGAACTTCTTACAGGTTTGCAATGTCTTGCCGCAAGGCACTAGTTAACACCCTAAAGTGAAAGGTCTTGGCCTACAAGTGGGAATTGGGATGTAAAATATTCCCAGGATGTGAGCAGTTGGTTAATTGGGAGGACACTGCCACTAGGCTCTTCAGTTTGTATGTACTGAAGGACTGGGAAGTTTACCCCATTACATCAGCACTGAAATACTGAAATTCTAGGAAGCTTTTTAGTAAAACATTTACATTTACCAAGTAATATATCATTAAAATCTCAAAATCATTCCCTTTTTTTCAAAACCATGAGAATGAATTTTCTTCTCTAATCAGTTTTTTTTAGGTTTTCTGAAAAAAAAAGAAGAAAATTAATAGCTTTTTTTTAAAAAAAATAATCTGAACTGAGTTCTGGTGAAAGGGTTGATGTCTTTCAGCTTCCAGGAATATTCCTGGTAAACCTACTTTTCCTAATGTGCATGTACCAAGCCAGGAACGGGAACCATCTCTGACGTTCTTGCTCTGACGTTCTTGCGTGAATATCCCACATCCAAGAAAGCAACAGTAGCCAAGTCCTGGATCCATGACCTCCTCGCCTTGGTTCCTGCACCACTTGGAGCAGGCAGGCAGCCGTCGTCACATTAAGAGGTCTGTGATCTCTCCTCTACTTCACTGCACCATTCCCGTGGTGTGTTCATGACATTTACCTGGCTTTCTGTTGGTCCTAGAACAAAATATATCAACTGGCATACATACCACTGCCAACATAATGAGCTAACTTCAACCACTGCCGCACACCCTGAACGCCCTCTCGGCCACCTGTCCCTCAGTTGCCCAGTGCCCCGGATCTCCACACCTTCGCAAGCATGAATCACTTCAGCCCCACTTTGTGAAATGCCATTTGTATTTTTCAAGCATGGATAAAATGTAAACCTCCTCTGAAATCTTTCTACAGGTCATAAGGTGGTTAAAATATTGGCTCTGGGAGCCAGGGATGAGTTTGAGTTCTGTCTCTATTGCCTCTTAGATCTGTAATTTTGGCAAGTTACTTAATTTCTCTTTGCCTTGGTTTATCTCCCATCCCATTTCACAAGAAATCCATCTTAACATGTTTTTTTAAAAGGCCTACAAAAACAACAATTATATGACCATTTTTTCCTTTGAATTTTATTAGCAAAAATGTCCTATTAGTAATTCATACTTAATGTTTAAATTTCCATTCACAGAGTTTCTCTGATGTACTGTATCATTAAATATCAATTACAGTATGTCATAGAAAACCACATGGTATGCATTTCAAATTTAATTCCTTCAAACTTTAACTTCTATGACTTGGGCAAAGCACTTCACACTCAATCAGCTTTACTATTTTAGTCACTACAGGAAAAAAAAACAAACACCAGAATATATAGTTGTTTGAGTGAGAAAATTATGAGTATTTAGAATTTTAAAATCTTTGCATGATTTCTGTAATGACCGTTCTCATTCCTCCCATCTGGTCTTAAGGCCAAAGCTTAGTAGCTGAGCAGGATGAAGAGCTCTCCTGAGCAGCGACTGTGAAAGTCAGTATGGATTCTGTGCTAAAGCCCAAGTGAAATAAACAAAAAATAATAAATAATTTAGCTGGGCGTGGTGGCACACACCTTTAATCCCAGCACTCGGGAGACAGAGGTAGGAGGATCACCATGAGTTCAAGGCCACCCTGAGACTACATAGTGAATTCCAGGTTAGCCTGGGCTAGAGTGAGACCTACCTTGAAAAATAAACAAAAAAAAAAATAAAATAAAATAAAGCCCAAGTGAGGTAGTGAGAAGGGCGTTGTCCCATAGGGAGGGTCTATGTCTGAATAGGTTTAAAACTCCACAGTTTACACACATAGGCGCCCTAGCACTACCTGCTGAACCAACACTCCTGATTACCAATTTCTACTAAAAGGTACAAGAATGACTGATTCAAGAGCTGGGGCAGCTTGGAAAATCCCCCTGTGCTGAGGGCAAGATGGAGAGATGGGAATACATCAAAGAACATAAGCACCAACTTCAAGAAGAGGCGCCCACTGATTACATTTGGGACAATTAGTTTCCTGAATAGAAAACCATGAATCTATACTGGTAGCAAAATTTTTATTAGAACTTGGATATATATATATCTACGTATCCCCCCCACAAAAGACTTCAAAGGGAAAATGGTAGCGTTACAGTGGAAAAGACGAAATCTAAGTGATCAAAATGAAATGAAATGAGCAAATTCAGATAGCGCCTTCCTAAGAGGTCATAAGGAGAACGTAGAATGGCAGGCTCACTCCCAGAACAGCACACCTGGAACCTGTTCCCAAGGAAACAGAAAACCAAATGCAGGGACATTTGATGGGACATGCCCATCATCAACAATGCCAACAGGTGTGAAAGTTGAGGAGAGGCTCAGGAAGTGTTTCAGAATGAATAATCTACAGACACCACAACCTACAGCAACACAGGATTTTCAAATGGATCCTAGAAAAGCGTTATTGGGACAAGTTGTCAATTCTGTGGTGTCTGATGATTAGACATTTGTAAAATGTCAGTCTTATCTTCCTGAATTTGACGGTGGTCTTGTAGTTAGGCACGAGAAATTCTTTTTGTAAATACAAAAGTCCTCTAGGTAAGGGGTGATTTCAAAAGTTTTCCTTTAACAAATAAAATGCAACCCCCCCCAATATTCTTATTCTTGAAAAGCTGATAAAGGAATTCAATGTGATATTCAACTCTAAACATTTTAATTATGGTGAATTTTGTTCAATACCTGCATCCACTGTGTACATATCCACTTTGTTTTTTGTCCTTGAGTTATCCCAGAATTTTTCTCAGGTATAATTTTCAGAATCTGACTCTCTCTCTCTCTCTCTCTCTCTCTCTCTCTCTCTCTCTCTCTCTCTCTCTCTCTCTCTCTCACACACACACACACACACACACACACACACACACACACACACACGGCCCTCCATTGTTATGGTAGTGATGCTCGTACGTGTTCAGTAAAGTTACATGAATCCTATTATTTAAAGAAAAAATAGTTCTTATTATAAAAATAACTTCTCCCCCTTGTGGTAAAACTTGAAAATACATTCTATCAGAGAATCCTAACAGGCACTTAGGATTATTCCTTTTAAAGCATTTCACAAAAATTTCCTGTGAATCCCGTGTGTTATCCGCTAAATCAAACAGAGAATTTGCAAACAATGCACTTGGAGGAAGTTTCAGTTTCCTTTGGTCAGCATATCTCTATAGCAAAAAGCTGCACTCAGGACACAAGTACTACAACAAAAGGCCAGAGTTCAAAGCCACCAGGGCTACCCAGGGTATAAAGATTAGAATGACAGGCAGGCAAAAAGGCATGGCCCCATTCAAAGGCATCTGCCTACTTAAGATTATAGGGACATCAGGAAGGCTTCCTACTTCTCAAAGTTTAACCTGAAAACTTGAAAGTCCACCACGGGAGATTAGGTCCTTTGAACTGGTTCTATCCAATCTTCACCTAGTTTATTAACAGAAAGATATGGTGGAAAGGGCATTTTCTTCATTTATGAGTTCCAATAGTAAAAACAAAGTAAGACACTCGACTGAGCTATCAATGGAACTTTAACTTTCCCATCCTGGAGTCCTACCACCATTCTTAACCATCCCTAGCTTTTCCTATTAAGTCAACAGGCACTGATAATTCTAGGTTTTACTGACCTTTACTGATTATAATTTAAGTGGTTTTTGAACATAAACTTAATTTCAGTTTCAGACTTTCAATTTAAAAGTGGCTCAGTTGGATACTGTCTCTTAAACACAGTAATATAAATATTAGTACCTTGGCTAAAATGAATTATTGACAATTTTAATACATGTTGCACAGTACATATTAATACAGAAAAATATATGTTATCAGAGCATAATGCTGATCACATTCTAATCCATTCCGCCTGCTCAAATATTAGAGCAAATAATCATATATTTGTAATGCATCACTGCTGTCAAACAAAAATCCATGCCTTCTTAATAAATCTTTCCGGGCTGGAGAGATGGCTCAGCGGTTAAGGCACTTGCCTCCAGTGCCTAAGGCCCTGGGTTCAATTCCCCAGGACCCACATAAGCCAGACAACAAGGCGGTGGCCCTGCTTAAAATGAACAAATAAAATATTAAAAAAAATAAATCTTTCCTCTGAGGTTGTTTGCTATTTGAAGTATGATGTGATTGATATATTCCTATTAAATTAGCTTTTTATGGTGAGGCAGATGGCAACCTTCTAAACCACTTAGGAAATGAGCAAGTGTGTTTAATAACTTGTCTTTCCCCTCAAAAAAAGATAGTCTTAAGAGCTAAGGTTTATTGGTATTTACCAAATAATATGGCTAAATATGCAGGGCCTAGTTTAAAAATATGAATTTTGTTAAGCCCAGGGTTATCAACCTAGCTGCTCAAATTCACCAATTAAAATTCTTGTAATGTAAGCTGGGCGTGGTGGCGCACGCCTTTAAGCACTTGGGAGGCAGAGGTAGGAGGATTGCCGTGAGTTCAAGGCCATCCTGAGACTACATAGTGAATTCCAGGTAAGCCTGGGCTAGAGCAAGACCCTACCTCAAAAAACCAAAAAAAAAAATAAATAAATAAATAAATAAAATAAAAAATAAAATTCTTGTAATGTATCATATTTCTCTCTACATGTACTCGAGAGGCTGCTTTTCAATTACATTATTAAAGAGAAATGACTGACCACTAATAGGAATAAAAGAGCTAAGGCAATTGTGAACAGACAGCATGTAATATTGATTTCATAAAGATGAGTATAGATTGCTAACATATGACTTTTTGCCCTACATCTTTGCTCTAGAATTAGTCATTTTAAAACTATCAATGCACTGATAACAAAATCAGCAAGCTATGACATTTAAAGTACTCTCTGGTTTTGAAAGTAAAAATATCAATTTCTTCCTGTCTTCTAAAGTGGAGTTGTCATTTTTCTCCCATATTATAAAATACTGGAAAAAAATAGCATCTTGACACAACTCTATTGTGACCATCAGCAAACAGAAACAGTACCATAAACTATATAAAATACTAAGGACAACTCTGATGAACAAGTTCCTATTAAGTACAAACTAAATATTCAATTAAAATTCTATGACCACTTATATAATTTTAAAAATCAACTCGACTAAGTATTACCACACACTCAACAAATTTAAAAAATCCAGTAGTTACTTAAATACAGATCTGTATTCCAAGCTCATAATATAAATCTAACAATGAGAACCAAATATTGGATGAAAAGAACATTATATTAAGCAAAACTACTGAGGCTATTCATAAGAATCTACTTCAAGTTACATAAGGGAAAAACTATATAGACTGTGAAAGTGAGGCACATTATCTACAATGTGTCTGGTTTTGCTCTCATATACTCTTGAAAGGTTGTGACCCCACGAAATTTGGAAAGTCTTAGGGTTTAAATCTAAGCCTTTTTAAGCTACAGATCTAAGGTACCTTTTTGTGCCTTAGGTTTTTCTCCTGCCAAACAGAAATAATAGTACCCAAATTGTAGGGTTACTTGGGAATAAAATACTATTTGCAAAGGACTTAGCATAATATATTAAAGTCCAATAAATGTAGCTATAATCATCTTTATTGTGCATTGAAATGTTAAAATTCTGCTTTTAGTTCATGCAGATTTATTTGGTATAACAATATGGAATGGTCTTTTTTTTTCCAGGTACTTTGTCTATTACAGGATAAGCCTTCTCAAGCAGAGAGAAGTAGTCCTGGAACTGAAGAGTTAAACTAAGTGAATAAAGCACGGGGTGCTCCGTATGTTGGACTTTCCGTTAGAAACCAGGAGAACCCAGAATGCTTCTGGGAAGCACTGCACACTTCTGAAAAATCAGTAGACAAATGTGTGGGCAATGGCAGAGTATCTCTTTATCAAAAACATGTTAATCTCACAAATGTAAGCCTTTGATTACCTACAGAGCATGTAATGAATGAACCTTACTACATCCCACAAACAATTCAAATATGACATTTGCCACTACCTTATAAATGTGACCACCTTGGGGGAGGGGGAGCTGCAGTACTTCAGCAGTCAGTATCTCTCCAGTATCTGAACATCCACCAACATAGGTGGGTGCAAAGGCATCTCTACTTGGAATCAATCCATTGGCTGGTAATGAAATCATTTCACAGTGAGGCAGAAGACTAATATTCAGAAAGTGAAATATTTTAAAGTGAAAGGAAAGAAAATATAACATAAATTAGCTGCTTTAAATGTTAATTTCACCTGTTAGCAGCACCGTTTAAAGGAAGACCCTAGGGACTTGCAACTGTGATGCTCCTCAAAACAAGTCTCATCTGCTGAAGAGCCAGCCACGCAGCCAGCTGCTAAGAAGTAACTCTTCACAAGGACTCTTTATGTACTCTCATTTTAAATATAATTTCGAGGTTACGCTTTCTTTTCTGTATTATATAATATACTCAGGTTTATATTATATAATATCTCAGGTTTTAGAAAAAACAATTTGCAGCAGCTTAAAGCATATTTTCAATTTCAATACATTATCAAAATCTTACACACTGCTCATATGGAAATGGAAAATTATAGATTCTCTCCTTAATTAAACTTTGCAAAGCTTATTGAGCTCCATTATCTCTAACATTTTCCCATGTGCATATAAAACCACTTTATTTACTGATCATCTCAGATGAATCATGAATTTTGAGCTAAATTTTATGATGGCTACATATGAAAATACTTTACAAATCAGAATGCCAAGGGTGCATACTGTTTTACCTAACATATTTTTCCCCTTAGAGAAATACAATCTGATTAAAATGTCTAAATCTTGGTTACTCAGTCAAATATGTTTATGCTAAAAAAAAGAGCTATGCTATGAAAAATAAGGAATACCTTCAAATTTTAAGTAAAAACTATAAAATTCTATATGAATATCCTTAAAATGTAAAAATAGAGTGAAATAAAAAAAAACAATTGCAGGGAATTTGTTTATTGAGCATTAACATTAACACTTCTAAGTTAGGTATTCACTTAAAAATTGTCTTTGTCACTGCCCTGTCAATGGACATAATGGAAAATATTGCACAGAACTCAAGCACGGAAATAATAACAAAATATCTACGCAACAAGTATCTGCTTACATTTTAAAAAATTAATCCAAACAAAATAATTTGAAGTGCTTCTCTGATTTGGAAGTCTTAAAATCTTATCTCATGTTTTGAGATTTTTTTCTTTTTTCTTTTTTTTTTTTTACAAATTGACACTGTACAAAGAGTTCAAACGGCCAGTGAAACTACTGCCTTAAAATTGTTGGCTTTAAGTAACAGAGGTATAACTTGAATTCCCATCAGAGCTTTCTAAAATGGCAATGGCACAAGCATATGACTTTTTCTTGTATCCAAAACCTGTTCTGGCTCTCCTCTGACTGAGGAGCAGAAATCTGGAAAGCCTTCTAAAGCTCCACAATGTCCTTCAATGCACTGAAAAAGTTGGCATACTTCATTGCCCTTGCTTACCTTGACGACACTGGGCTAAATAGAAAAGGGAAATTCAATCAACAGTAATTTAAACAGTAGTTAGGTCTGGACCTGGAAAATTTAGTAAGGTTTATAACCATTCAGAAGTAAATGCTTAGAAAAAAAGCAGTTTCCCAAAATTAGGCCCAAAAGCCTACATTAAATGGGGCAAAATGCTACTAACGAATCGAACATTCAAGTTGATCTGGTTCCCAGAATACTATGTACAAAAACAATGAAAGCCGAACAACTACACATAACTTTGAATGGATTCTCAGAGTTAAGTTTATAGAAAAATGGCTTTTCTAAATTTTCCTTTGATGTTTAAAATTTTGTGACTTATTATGTCATCATATTAAGCCAATCAATCAGTCATATCCAAATAAGAATAACTTCAGAAATGCCTGGAAAAAGGACAAAGACTCTATAAATCTAGAAAGTAATCTCTGCAAAGCTTGCCTCCAAACTTCAAATGTTATCTACCAACATTTTGCAAGTTGCGCCATCCCATCTTATTGAAGGTTAGCATGAAAATAAAGATCTCGAAGGATTGCATTGTCGCTAACATGCCATATTTCTCATATGCCCCATTTTAGACCCATACTTCACTTTTTCACTTCCCTTGTAATATTAAAATAACAAACATGGTCCTTTAGTTAAGTTCCTCCACCTTATCTTAAGTAAAATATAAAATAAGGTAACTTCATTAATTTCTTGCTAGAATTGGTTTAAAATCTATTTACCAAAAAGAAATAGTAAGCTTTTAAGTTTTACCCAGAAAGCAGATATACTCTCATCTGCTCCTAATGTCTACATAAACATTTCATTATTTTAGTTTAGTTTATACCATTTTTCTTGGAGTAGTACTGTTGTTGTACCTCAGAAAAAATCCAATCAACCAATACATAAGTTACATTCAAGTGTTAATTTTTTGAAACAGGTAAAAAGTTCTTTAGGAAAACCTAAAACAATTTGATTAACAAATCCCAGTGCTGAAAGGTCCACTAATGAATACCAATTGTGGTTTGCAGTGCTTCACTTATTATTATTGCAAAACAGGATGATAAAATTTCCAGATGGACTATGTTAAAGACAAAGAACAAAACACTGGTTAAATTCCATTTGCCTACTGACTCCAACAATTCTGAGGGTGAAAACAGTGATATGTAGTTTTACAGCATTCTACATTTATAAATTAAAGTATGAAATGCAACTTAGATGAAAAAGGAAAAAAAGAAGCAAAATATAACTAGTGGTGTCCAAATTTCAAAAAACAAAAAAACAAGAGAAGATATAGCTGCTGTTTTCTTCCAGTCATTGTTTTTTCCTCAAAAGATCTTGGCTGGGTCATAAGGAATCTCCTGTGCTTTCTGTCAACTGAGGCTTTCTGAAACACAACGCATTTCCTTCCTTAATTCACCCTCAGCTGAAGTGTCGAGCGAGACGGGCAGATCTATAGTCAGCACGAAGTTGTACGAAGGAGTGAAGTATGTTCTTGTCCAGATTGGCTAGCTGTTCTCCTGAGCAGACTTGCTTTAAGTTATCTGGAGCAACTACCAGAAGATTGCAAAGTGCGTGCAGAGTGTCAAAGAGATGTAATACCATTGGAATCTGAATCGAGAGAAAGAAAAAAAAAATTAACCAAAATAGTTATTTTATAATTAGTTTTGCAAAATTCTTCTTACATATTGCCAGTATAACAGGAGTAATATGGGAAAATTTAATATTAGAATATTTAAAAACTCTTAAGAGTTAAAACTCAAAGGTTTCAGTAGTTACAAAAAACTTTCTAGTTTTTGATTTTATTAATTTATTACTATTCAATTTTGTCAGCAATTTATAATCAGATGCATAAGAATTGGCTATTATTAACATAACTCTCTTAAATAGTTTAAACCTTAGGAAAGACTAATTACAGAAAGACACACACAAAGAAAGAATACTATTTTCCTAATGTATGACATTTATAGCATTAGTTATGGATACCAAATAGGTCATTTGGACTGTGCTTAAATATGACCTTAATGTAAAGGAAAAAAAGCTGAATTAACATATTTTTAGGTAGGATGTGTTAGACCCATCCCATTACAATATCAACAAAAGCTATAAACTTTTTAATAATCATTACAAGTCAGTATAGATTTTGAATGGTATGATTTATGCTTCTGATATTATAAGTTTGACATTTGTATATGCATACCTTGAAGTCTTTGGCACATTTCCTATATTCGGCTACATCACAAATTGCTAGCATGCCACCCATACAACTATAGGAATATTGTTGAAGATGCTCATAAATAAGTCGATGAAAACGTACTCCAAGTTCCATCAAAACTGTGTCCACATTTTTCCCATCCATGGAATTTTTAATCTTCTCAACTTGTTTCCTTACATAAGTACAGACTTTTACACAGGCCTGTAAAAGTTTTTTTTACATTTATTATATAGATACATATACCAACTTAGCTAAGAAAAAACATTGTTTAACAAAGGAGTTAATTTTACTATCAAAATGAATAGTTTCACTCACATTAGTATACTGAATTAAAACATTATTTTCATCCTCTGGTTTAAAATCTGTTTTCTTTTGTTCTGCAGCCAAGATATGTTTCATCTGTCCAATCATACAATTTAATGTCCTACAGAAATGAGAACACAATATATTTGACCCATTTAATTTATTCAAAATTTCCTTTGTCACCACAAAACTATTTTGCTATTGACAAACCTTATACTTTAGAAAAAGCCAATTCTTTATTGTTTTTGTTGTTTCTTTTTATTTTTTAAAAAAATATTTATTTTACTTGCAAGTAGAGAGAGAGAGAGGGGGAGGGAGAGAGAGAGAGAGAGAAAGGAAAGAAGGAAGAGAGAGAGAGGAAAGGAGGGAGAGAGTACAGGCACATCAGGACCTCCATCCACTGCAAACAAACTCCAGATGCATGCTCCACTTTGTGCACCTGGCATATGTGGGTTCTGGGGAATCGAACCCAGGTTGTTAAGCTTTGTAGGCAAGTACAATACCACTGAGCCATCTCTCCAGTCCCTCAAGTCTATATCTTGATAACAAAGAGTTCATGGTTCTATTATCTTCCTTCTGTGAAAGATCTTAGAAGTTTGTTACTAATTTACCTCTTTCACAACTAAGGATCTTCAAGAGAAAGGGGGAGATGGCGAGCATAACAAGAATGGCTATAGTTTGTAAAGATGGAGGTAGGAACGTGAGGACCATAGTCTAAGGACAATCAAGAAGATGGGAAATTACCATTACTAAAGATGCAGCTGAGAAATAAATAAGGACCCTGATCTGTACCAACAATACCCAAGTTATGTGATATTCTCCACCAACAAGCAATCACCCAAGTTACAGGAATAAAAGCAATGATCTAGAGCTGAGGGTCAGTAAGACAGTTGTAATTGAAGGAAACAGATTGTAGGGTAAGTACAAAGCACTAATTCAAGAGCTAGGCCAAGCAACTTAAGCACAATAATAATGTCAAGTTCGAATAATGATAGCAGACTGACATAAGATGGAGTGATTACAGGATGGAGGTCCCGCTGGAGTCAGAAAACAAGTAGAGAATTAAGGCATCGGTCAAACAGGAGTTAATAGAGTAGGCCATTCAGGCTCATGGTTTTTCTTGCCAATGATAACAAAGCCCCATGAGGCATAGGAGCTGGCAGGTAAATAGAGATGATCAATAAAATGGATGGCTCACATATGGAGAGAATCTGACTTATAGAGGAAACACAAATATTTTAGAGGTGATAGCAAAATCTCCAGGGCATGTTCCATAAAACTAGAACAATCCAAAATTCATTAGAAGCACAAAAAAAAAAATTCTGAAACATCAAAGCAATGTTGATGAGGAAAAACAAAATTGGAGAAATTAAATTTCCTTATTGAAAATATATCATAAATAACTAAATTAAATAATTAAAACAATACTGACATAAATGTACAGACCAACAGAACACAGCAGAGAGTCCAGAAACAAATCCATGCATGCATTTACAATCCACTGAGCCTTGAGTCACACAGGCATGAGGGAAGGACAGCCTCTTAAATAGTGGTGTGAAAACCGGTCACTCATACAGAATAAAACTGGACTGTTAGCTCATATCATATACATAAAAACCAACTCAAAATTGTTTTAAAACTTTAAAGTTACTCCTTAAACTTTAAACTAATAGGCAAAACATCAAGCAAGCTTGCCATTGGTCCTGGCAATAGATTTTGGATATGGCCCCAGAAGCACAGGCAACAAAACCAAAATATACAAGTGAGAGTGTACCAAATGAACGTTTCCTCTCAGCAAAAAAAAAAAAAAAAAAAAAAAAAAAAAAAAAAAAAAAAAAAAAAAAAAAAAAAAAAAAAAAAAAAAAAAAAAAAAAAAAAAAAAAAAAAAAGGTTACAGAACACAAGAAAATATTTGCCAATGATACTTCTAATAGAAGGTTAATCCCCAAACAAAAGCAACAGAAAAAAAAAAAAACCCCAAACACCTAACAGATACATGCAAGGGTGCTGAACATTACTAGCTGTCAGGAAGATGCAGGTAAAAACATGAGATGCTACTTCACAACTGTCAGATGGCTGGGCTCAAAGACAATCAGCTGCTTATGATATAGAGAAAAGGGAACTCTGGTGGGACTGTAAATTGATACAAACCACATGGAGAGTCCTCAAAAATTAATTAGAGAGCTTGGAGATGGCCCAGTGGTTAAAGGCACTTGCTTACAAACCTGACAACCCAGGTTTGATTCTCCAGTACCCACGGAAAACACGAAGTAACATATGCATCTGGTGTTCCTTTGCAGCAGCAAGAGGCCCTGGTGTGCCCATTCTTCCTCTCTCCTCAATCTCTCTCATATAAACATTTAAAAACTTTAAATGGAAATTTATATATACATACATGTTGAAGATATATACTTATATCTCCAACAGATCTGCCAGGTCACTGTAACATTATAGAGTATGATACAGCCAAGATAAGATATGGAAACAACCTAGATGAATCATGAAGAAAAAAGTATAGAATATTTATACAATGGCGTTATCAATGAGCCTTAAAAAAAAAGGGATTACCAGGATTCTATTTTTAGTAGCCTCCCTGCCAATTGGTCCCATAGTGCATCTTGTCTTGGGAGCCTAAGAGTACGGGATCCGGTGCCTATTGCCCTGAATCCCAAGCTCCAGACAAGGGGACCCCTCACTAAGTGGAAAATTGGCCGAATTGAAAGCTGTTGATTGTCTCCCTCAGGCCCAGGCTCCTCCATTACACAAGTGCTCCTTTCTTGGTTCACTGCTCACTCCCATAAGGAGGTGTGGTCAGCCTACTCATAACCACCTGTGTTTCCTGTCAGTGGTCTCTGTTTACTCCAGCTGTTGTTGATCAGTTTCCCCTGGCAGCCTGTGCAGTGCCTTCCAGCACTATACTAACTGCCTTCTGGGGGCCGGATACCATTCCGGACGTTGAAGGGTTTCTCGATGCTGATCAATGGCAGTCTGTGGTTTCTTCAGTAACAGGGTTTTGCCTAAGGTCTGGGGAGGGCACTCAAGAGCTTTGACAAAATTCTGTCTTGTTGGATTCTCATGAGTCGCTTTGGTCAACAGCTCAGTGAGGGAAGGAACCAGTGGTTGGAACCAGGGGATGTCAGGCTGGTCTAATTATTCACAGGCTTAAACTCTATCCCCTACTACTCATGGCCCCTCTTGCCAGTCGACGCTCACTACTTTCTCAATAGGTTACAGTATGCTCGTAAGGATTTTATGTTTTTGAACCTAATATGGTTTACCCTCATGCTTAAGCCATTCCCCTCCCCCCATCCTTTACCCCTCATTCATAAGAATCCTGGTAATCCAAAATTGTGTATATTTGTTAACCTACACTGATCTCACTCTCCGATGGAGATTGTGTTTGTATTTTTCAGGATGCAGCGAGAGAGCTAGGGCTCATCTAACCCTACCAATCGACCTTAGGCCGATAGCTGAGATTCTGGCGAGAGAAGCCACCACAGTCATACCGTGGAGGATCCAAATGGAACTCCACAGAGAATGATGAGATGAACAAGGGGCCCACAGCCACAGCCACAGCCATTAAATCAACACAGGATTAGCCAGTGAGACAGAAACCAATGACACAAAGACCCCTAAGCTCACAACCTTAAAGCAACCTTAATACTCATCCACCACGACTCAGGGAACTATGTGGAAGAGGGGGCAGAAAGATTGTGAGAGCTGTGGTGGGGGAGATTATCCAGAGGCATGGCCAGGAGAACCTGGCTGAATACTAGGCTATCCATGGTCCCCTGTCACAAGGACTCATCCAGACAACCCATGGAGGAGGTTATCCAGCGGAGTGGGGAGGGGAGGGCAGCGGGGAATTGGGGATAACAACTCATTGTTTGCCCACTAAATGCTGTAACTCATTATGGACAATAAGTTAAAAAAAAAGAAGGGAATTCTGCCATTTATGACAATATGGATGCAAGTGGAAGAAATTAAGCTAAATGAAAAAATATATAAATACGCATATATCAGTCAATTATACTTCAACAAAGCTGAGAAAGCCAAACAAAGGTAGAGATTAGTTGTTTAGCATTCTTTTAAACCTACTTGTCAGCAAATATCAATTAATTCTAGAACAACCTTTACTTGTTTTAGTTGTATTCTTCTGTTTTTCTTCCCCTTTGTTACCACATACCACAGAGTAGCTCTCAGCTGCATGTCAAGGTCAATTGGTAGGTGAACTACAAGTAAGTTCTGATTACTAATTAAGTGAAAATGATTTCCACTTTCACGCAATGAGGTTCTAGGTTAAATAGCACTGTCAAAGCTGGCATTTAAATATATATGCTTTTTGTTTTTTACTAACTTGGGATCTGTTCCTGATTCAAACTGCAAGAAGTATCCTTTCTAAAAAACGCTTTTCCTAATGTATAATAAAACAAAAACAAGCATGCTTTTCTTGGCTAGAAAATTATAGTAAATAAAAAGATATGCCCAAACCTTATTAGCATGGGTTTTAGAATTAAGCTTTCCAGTTCGACCACCATTAACTGTGTGGTCTTGAACCAAGTATTTAACTTAAGTCTCCTCATCTGTGAAATGGAAACAGCAGTTCCTAATACATGAAATAATACAGTTAAAAGTCTTTGCTTTGTGCCTGATGTGTAGCAAATGTTTGGCAATTGGTGGGTATAATAATCACCAATAAATATAAGAACACCTTCTCAAAAACTAAACATTGTTGCTTAATATTATGAGCAGGTAATTATCTTCAAGAAACATTACAAAATTATTTGACTTTACCTAGCAAAATTTTCCCTTACATAATTAGTATATTAGTTATTTAAAATAGTCACACATAAGCCCTAATATGTGTGCTACAATGGAAACGTCATACACTTTTTCTGTAGTACTAGACTGAGCCCAGAGCTTCCCATATGCTAAGCAAGTGCTCTACTACTGAGCTATAACCCCAGTTCTACAACCATTTTAAAAAGGAGTTTATAGCTTGTTAGTTTATAGTGTGGTGGAGGAGGACTTTAAGAAAAAGTTTCTAAATGAATTTTATTTAAAAGTACATACATCTAGAAGTCCTGCTTTTCAAAAATATAAACTTTGGGGTTCAACAAATAACAACATTCTTTTAAGTATGAGGTCAATATGTAAAAGTAACATAAAATTCATAGCAAGATGGTGAAATTATACTTTCATCTCTAAAAACTATTTTCATGCTGCTATGCAAATATGCTTCTACAATTTTAAAAAAATGCAAGAGAAAACAAAACCACACTTGCCTATCAATGCCTGTATCCAACTTCATCTCCATTTGCTCAATTATTTCTTTTTTCTTCTGAAGACATTCAGATAACTTGGGAGAAGAGCTATAGTATATTAAAGGGGAAAACCACATTAATATCTAACTTCTAAAAGTTTTTTTTTATGTGTGCCATAATTTATAAATAAACTCTTCAAACCCATTATTTTAATTTGCTTATAAATCTAAGACATAGAAAATAAGTAATATAAATAACTTGTAGTTATTTATATTAATGTGACCAATTCATTAACACTTGGAAAAACTAACTCATTAAAAGGAAGATTTGTTATTTTAAAAAATATTTTTTTTTTATTTGCAAGCAGACTGAGTGAGTCAGAGAAAGAATGGGCACACCAGGGCCCCTGCAAATGAACTCCAGATGCATACCCTCCTTTTGTGCATCTGGCTTTACATGGGTACTGGGGAATCGAACTCAGGTCATTAGGCTTTGCAGGTAAGTGCCTTAACTGCTGAGCCATCTCTCCAGTCCCTATATGTGTTATTTTGACCTCTGATAAGACATCACTTGAGAATATGATCATGTAGTTTTGAAATTTTGCAATGAATTTAGTTTCCTCTGTATCTAAATACCTGATATAATCAAGACACAAGAAATCACCAAACTCTAAAGAATGTGGTAAATTCTACTAATAAAAATATGCAGATAAGTCAAATATTCAGCTTTTCTAAATTAGAAAAAAAAAAAAAACCTCAAAACCAGACAATCAGACAGTCTTCTGATCACTACCAAATGTCTTAAGTATCCAAAATTGTAAGGAATTCACAACTCTGGGAATCCATTTCTATGTGGCTGAACAGCTGTTAAAAATAAGTAAATTAAGGCTGGAGAGATGGCTCAGCAGTTAAGGTGCTTGCCTCTAGTGCCTAAGGAACCGGGTTCAATTCCCCAGTACCCCATAAGCTAGATGCACCAAGTGGCTCATGCACCTGGAGTTCATTTGCGGTGACTAGAGGCTCTAGAGCGCCCATGCTCACTAACTCACACATATTTGTCTCTCTCTTTGTATGTATCTCTCTGCTTTGCAAATATATAAATATTTTATAAAAATAAGTAAATTAAAAAGTAAACCTCCTCAAATGGGTTTACTGACATGCCTATAATCCCAGTCTGGGCTACATAGTAAAAAGTAAAATTTAAATGTGACCCTGGAATCATAGGGAATCTTTACCATTGAGATTATTTCTGGCCTATTCTTGGCATAACATTGTTTACAACAGATGCCAAATTTGCTTCTTCTTTTGTGGTATATGCATGTGTGCACCATGTCTCCAGCCCCACACTTTGTCTTTTATATAATATCTTCACTCATCAATAATAGTACCAGCAAGACAAGATTCTAAAGCATGTTCATATATATACTACCTTATTTCTACATGCTTTAAAAGTTTGTATTGCTATGCAGATATATAACCAAATCTTAACACCCATCAATCAAAATCTATCCTATGAATCTATATACACATCTGTCACCCAATTCACAAGCTTGGAAAGTTCATATAAATTGATAAGATAGAAACCAATTCTTCATGCCACACCAAAATCTGCCTCTTAACATTTTCTATATAGCTATGTATTTTAACAAGTGTGTGTTTGCTGGTTTTGTGTGGGAAGGTCTGAGGTTTGAATTCAGGGTCTTACAAGTGCTAAAGTGCTTGCTTTAGCACTAAGTTATATCCTCAGCCCTTTACATTTTTTTTAAGCTATAGTTTCAGTAAATTGTTCAGGCTGGCCTTGGAACTCACTATGTTGCCTCAAATTTGAGGTTCTTCTGCCTCAACTTTCTGGGTAGTTAGGATTATAGGTGTATACCATCACATTCAGTGTTCCTTTAGTCTTCAGAAGACTGTAAATTTGTTGAGCTTTTCACATTAAATTTCAGTTTTTGGTGAATGAGTTTAGCTTTTCAAATACTTCAAAATTAACAGCATAATAGAAAAAGAAAACATGAATGTAAGGTAAAAAAGAAAAAGCTTTCACACCCCTGTCCAGTGTGGTGTTTTCATAAACATATTATTTAAAAAGTAATAAAAATGTAATTTTCACTGAAATATCAATGAAAATATGACAGTGTGACTAACCTTATTAGTGGCATAAGGTGATCATTAAACTGTTTGTCAAAAAGATGAAAAATAGTATTGGCTTGCTGTACAACATCCAAAAAATAGAGATTTGCATTCCTGGAATCTGAAGATGGAATTCCTAAAATTATAAGGCACACATATATGAGAATCCGCTGTGAATAAACTGGGCAAAAGGAAAAAAATGGGAGTTTTATATATACCCCATGAATAAAAATTAACTACTATGTAAAATATCATCAATGATTCTGCAAAGAGAAAAATTAAGCTTGTTAATAGTATAACAAAATTCATCCAAAGCTAGTTCATGTCCAAATTTTCACCATCTTCATTTGTTTGGATAAACTGGAAAGTACTTAAACTGCCTTGGACTATACCATCTCCTTCTCCTTTCCAACTCTCTGGTGCCCACTGACTAACACGTCCACGAATACACTGACTCCTGTTCTTATGCCTCTTTTTTTCTCTGACAACAATCAAATGAATTTTTCTATTGGGTTTCCTCACTCAGATTTTATCTTCTAGATTCTCTCTTATACAAATATAAACATACATACATATATATACACATATACATACATGCATACAAAGACACACATACACACATATACATGTATACATACATGTATACATACTCATACATACATATAAATACATATATACATACATACACATATACATATATGCATACACATACATACACATATGCATACATACACACTACTGTTAACTTACATATTTCACTCACCATATTCTCCATGTATTCCTTGAAAATACTTAAAATATCACTATCTCAGAATAAATTCCTAATATTTAGCATGGGAAGAAAACTACTCCAAGTAATCAATGATCTAGATGTTTGTGTGTCTAGCCAAAATTAAAAGACTGAGAAATGCATCCAAAGCTAATGATGACATGTGTAAGCTTAGTATCTAGAGTTCTTCATAGGATGATTTCTTTTTAGCTTTACAAATGAAAAACAAAGGTGATATTTTTCCACAAAAGACAAAAAATAATTTATTAAGCAAGTTGAAGGCACAAACACAAAACAAAAAGAAATACACATGTAGAAAACATGAACCCTATTAATATAAAACATTAATTAGTTAAGAAAGTATTAATGAACGCTTTTTAAACCAATAATATACAGAAAAACTGGCATATACACAGAGGCCAATAGTAGTATAAATTGATAGGGAAAAAACCCTTTAATAAAAAAAAGCTTATATCAAAATAAAATTAAAAGTAGGTCGGAGAGAGAGAGATCATGAAGAAGCTAGGCATGGCAGTAAAGGGTTGGAATCCTAGCACTGGGGAGGTGGAGAAAGGTGGACTCCAGTCCAGCCTATTTTCAAGTTCTAGCCTAGTCAGAGGTTCTGTCACCAAAAACAAAAACAAAAACACAGTGGACAGCACCTAAGGAATGACACCATATGCATGTGCATTCGTGGGCACCCCCTCTGTACCCCTTCATGGAAACTGCATATGCATGAATACACACACACAAAATAAATTTTAAAAGGGAGGTCTAGGTAATAGGAATTATTTGAAAATATATTTATAAAATATACTTTGACTTGGTGATTTCACTTCTGGGCTTTTATTCAAAGAAAATAATTCAAATAAGGTAGTATTTATTATTACTCAAACCCTGAAAAGATGCAAGATATCTAATAGGGTGTGGTCACCTTGTATGCTATTGACAGATTTTAATGCAATCACTTAAAATAGGAGCAGTGAGTACTAACTAAGCTACATGAAAAATACTTAAGACTATGAGGAATTTTTCTATCCTAATGAAAGTTTTCTAACCTTTATACAAAATGCTAATATTAAAATGAACCCACTAAGTTTACATACTAACAAAGATTTAAGTTCATGCAGCTTGGTATTCATTGTCTTCTTTAATTGCCCTATCTTTGAAGGTTTATATTATTATCCCAATACAAATTCCTACATTATTTGCAAATGTAATAGATTCAATATTTGATGTCAAGGGTCTGCTTTTTAAAAAATACTCACACTGTTGCTTATGGAAACTGGCTAGGAATAAACCATTAAGCCAAAATGACTAATTTATGGCTAATTTTGGTTTATTGTTGCAGTTTTATAGTGTCAAAAAGATTTTCTGAGCATCTATTTGCTTTCTACATGGCAGAGTATAACTCTCACTGAATACAGTAAATCAAAGATGCCTACCCTTAGGAGCTTACATATAGTTGTCTCTACTCAGAGTACCTTATTCCAAATATGTTTTCTCCCCACTTTTCTAGCTCTCTCCTTCATGTGTCCAGGGTCTCAGAGGCCTTCTCTGACTACCCTTTCAAATCAAGCTTTTTGCTGTGAATCCTTCATCCTGCCTCCCCATTACAAGTCTCTACCCCTTACCCAGTTTTATCATATTTCCTAATCATCAGCCTAGCTTTTCTACAAGAACGTAAACTTCATGAGTCTAGAAATAGACATGTGAAAAGTATGCTTAAATGAATGAATTCAAGTAAGAATTTCATTGTGATGTTATTTAAAAGCATTAGTTCAATAAATTCAAGGGCTTGTTTGTATTTTCTATCTAAGAATAATAAGGTACTAAAGGGTCTCAAACAAGAAAATAATTAATTTGGTTATTCCATCAAGTAAGTAACTTCAAAGGGGGAGCTAGTGAGGGGGGACAACAGTGTTTAAACTAGGGTAGCATCAGTGGAGATGGAGAAACGCAGGCAATTTGAGTTATGTTCAGAAGTATATTGACAGGGTTTGATGATGAAGAGGAAGAATCAAGAACTGCTGGACTTGGGGCTTGAGAAACTGGTAAATAGTAAACAACACCTTTAAAGACATTGGAGAGGATCAGAAGATAGAGCTTTTTGTTTGATTAAGAAAGCTTGTTATTTGGGGGCCCTGTAGCTCAGGAAGTACAGAAATGACTATGTAGCCTAAGCTAGCCTCAAACTCACTGTGATTTTCTTGCCTCTACCTCCTGAGGACCAGGATTGCAGGTGTGAGCCATCATGCCTGGCTCAAGAGTTTCATTTTTTGATATGTCAAATCTGAGTCTAGAACAAGCAGCAAGGTTAAGTTGACAACTAGATTAATGAGACTGGAAATCAGGGAAGAGCTCATGATTCTACTATTGATACTAACTAGCAAGTTCAAAAGAAAAAAGTAAAATAAAAAATTAATATAAATTAACATAAATCTATTACAAGGCTGTGGATGTGGCTAATAAAGCATCAGTCATAAAGTATGAAGATCAGGGACTCCTACACCTGGTAAACACCAGGTGGGTGTGATAGCACACCTAGAATCTCAGCACTCAGGAGACAGAGACAAGGAATCACAGGGCAAGCTGGTAAGCTTAGACTGGTTGAACTGGGAAGTGCTGGATTCAAATGAGAGATTCTGTCCGAGTAAATAGAGAGAAATTGAGGAAGACAACAAACATCAACTTCTGGAATCTAGGGGCATGCACATACTTTCATACAAACACACATGCACACCACACACAAACATTTTTTCCTTATCATACTTATTATTTTCTTTTCTAAACTTACATTACTCAATTCCCCAACCAAAGTTATTCTCACCCTCATTTCATGTCATTTTATAACACACAATACTGTAATACAGTTTGCCATACATTGTAGTAACTTAGATAATTTATGACCTTACTTTATTAGATATAACAATGAGAAAACTATCTTTGTATAGATTTTAGTACCTGGAAAATCCTTACATTATAGAAGCACAAATTTAATTGCACTGAACTGAATTCAATTGATAGAAATTATGGATGCAGTAACATTACATATACAGTTCAGAATAAATGGAACTTAACAGAAAGTGTGATATAAATATACTTACCAGCAAGTCCTGTTTCCAAAGCATAATCAATATGCTCAATACATAAAAATTCCACAAGAATGGTAAAAATTCTAAAGGCATTCCTTGGTAAATCAGAAGGATCAGAAAGCTTTAAAAACAAACAAAAACAACTAATATTATTCCGTAAGTACGTATTTTTAATAAGAAACAAAAATTTCCAGAAAATCAAAAAGGGGGAAATAGAAATACTTCCCTACTTATCCTATGAAGTCAACATTACCCTGACACCAAAACAAGACAAAGACATTAAAAAGTTATATATATGTATATATATATATATGTAATATATATATATGCCATATACCTAATAAACACAGGTGCAAAATAACAAAAATTTGTTAAACTTTCCTAATAATGTATAACTAGGAGAATAGGAAAAGGCAAGTGATGACTAACTGGAGTTTATCAAAGAGAATTAGAACTAACACTTGGAAAAAATCAGTCAAGATGATTCACATATAAAATAAAAAGAAACATTTGACAAAATCCAATACCAAATTTTTTTATTGTTTGAGATAGTGTCTCATGTAGTTCAGGCTGGTTTAGAACTCATGATGTAGCCAAAAATGACCTTGAACTACTGATCCTCTTGCCTCTACTTCTCAGATAATGGCAGCTTAATAAAGTAGAATAAATAAATTCCCTCAACAAAAAGCACTTAGATCAGGAACAATATAAAGTACTCTCTCTATTTTTAGTCAACATTATACTAGAAGGCTGGTGAGGGCCACAAAAGACAAAAGAACAAACAAACAAATAAAAAAGAGACAACTACACCATTCAGAATAAAGTCAAACTATCTTTATCGTAAGATAAATTGATAGACGATATAGAAAATCCAGTAGACTATATTAAAATACTATTAGAATTATAAACCTGAGTTTAGTTAGGTTCTACAGACTAAGTATAAACAAAACATAAAATTTAAAAATAGCCTTCATCATAATATACATAAATTCTTACCAAATAGAACTAGAGATTCACTGTTATTCCACTCAAAATTTCACACTCTTCCCCTCCAGAAACAAATAAGCTCTTATAAAACTTATATAACATAAAATTTATATGCATGTTAGAGGCTTTACACTACCTCTTATCAGTTGACAATTAAAACGAGGTAATATTGGCAAAAAGCTAAATGAGAGAATGGTTCAAAAACAAGCCACAAATAAGATTTTTTTTGGTTTTGTTTTGTTTTCCAAGTAGGGTCTTGCTCTAGCCCAGGTTAACAGAATTCACTATGTAGTCTCAGGGTGGCCTGGAAGTCATGATGATCCTTCTACCTCTACCTTCCAAGTGCCAGAACTAAAGTCATGTGCCACTACACCCGGCTGAGTTAATTGATTTCTGATCAAGGTTCAGAAAGAATTCAATGGGGAAAAAGTAGTCTTTGTACTAAATGATGGTAAATGAATATCTTATTATAAAAATATGAACTTCAATCCATATGATTATATGATATTCCCAAGTTAACTCAAAACTGATTATAAAAGACCTAAATGTAAAACTGCAAATTGAAAAACTACTAGAAGAAAATCTAAAAGGTAATGTTTGTAACCTTTAGTTTGATAAAGGTTTATTTACAATATAAAAATGCCATCTATACCAGAGAAATGCTAGATTTCATTTGATCAAAACTAAGAACATCTATCCTCAAAATAAGCAAATTGTAAGCAGAATATAAAACTCTCAAAAATTTCAAAAAAGCCCCATTAAAAAATACAGAAGAATATAAACACTTCACTGAAGAGTAGTATGGATGGATGGCAAAACACATATGAGCCTTGGGTGAACCTCCAGGACCATGCCAGTTACTATTATCTGTGAGCCTCGCAGTGCAACCCAGCTTAGGATCAGCCTGGTCAGTCAACGGACTGTTTCCACAATCCACCCCAACCTGAAATAGCAGTGAACACAAAGACTTCTGCTGCAGGGTAGGACAAGACATCGAACTTCGTGCTGGGCCTACCTTGGTGAAACTCAACACCAGGGAGAACCCAACAGCTCATCTCCTAGACCAGTGTCCACAGATAGAACCTTCAAACCTGTCCTAGCGCAAGTGCAAACTGCAGCTCTAGCTGGACAGACATATTCTAGCCTGAATCACTTGCAGCCAGCTGCAGAGGAACTAGATCATAAGCAGCAGTCGGATTACAACAGCCTGGGGTCCTTTGTCTAATCCCTGTGAAGCACTGCTTTTTGATGGGCTATGAGCTGGGAATGTAGCCCAGCCTTATAAATTCCGTGATAGCTACCAGACTGCTGATTCAATTCATCCCAACCCATGAATTGTTCATTTGAAAGAAGACAGAGGTGGATGCAAGTTGTTACTCTGGAGCCAAAGACTAGATCTCCCACAGTCTGTGGACTGCTGAGCAGAATCCTAGTGCCCAACCCTCTGGTCAGTAACCATGAATATCTAGGGCCCAACCTGGTTCCTGTTTTTCAGAACAGCAGGGACTGGCTGACTTTTTAAGAATTCCTAATGTCTTTGTATTGTTTTGGTATTGGGATAATTTTGGAGTCATAGGCGGAACTGAGAAATTGTAGCTTTGGGACAAAGTTGAGCTTTAGGCATCCTCTAGTGTTGGCACAAGGACAGCAATCTAACACAGACTTTTGGAAAAACCTAGTCTTAGGGTGCCATCTAGTGCTGAAACAGTGAGAGTGAACTCAACTATGGAAGGATGAGCACAAAGCCAGAATAGGACTGGAACTAATGTCTAAACATTCAAAGTACAGACATAACTGTATGCCAATAAGTTTCAATTTTCAGGAGCTATTTACTTCACCTAATGTACCAAACAAAATGAGGTACCAGAAATAATACCACAGTGATCAATGTGTTTAATCTGTCAGAAAACTAAAGTAGATGTTTTAAGAATCTCACAGACTCTCAAAAAAAAAAAAATACACAAATAATTACATGATTTACCAGAAAAAAAACTTGAAATAATTTAATTCAAACAGAATTCCTGGAGCTAAAATTACAAAAAGCAGAATGAAATGCACCAGAAGGCATCAAGCTGGAGATTAAGTGCTTATAGAAACTATAGAACAACATTTAAGAAGAGAATTAACATAACCAAAAGTTATGTTGCTATTAGTTCAAAATAGCTCACAATAATGGAAAGGTATTCAAGGCTCTTTAAAACTATAGATCCAGCAAAAATAATAAGGAATGAATCAAAATACACTACTAGAGAAAAATCACTTAGCCACAAACAATGAGGGAGAAACTAGAAAAAAGGCAAGAAAACAATCAACAAAATAGCACTAATAAAAACTTACTGATCAATAATTATCTTATATGTAAAAGGATTAAATTCTCAGTGACTGAATGGATTAAGAAAGACAACTATACACTGCTTAAAAATAATTTTACCTCTAAAGACATGTACAGAACATAATGAAGGAAAAGATGATGTTCGAATTAAATGGAATACAAAAGAAAGCAGGAATAGTGATACTTAGATTAGATGAAATAAACTTTAGGTTAAAAAAAGTTAAAAAGAAACAAGGATAAGGGGCTAGAGATGGCTCAGCCATGAGGTGTTTCCCACATAAGAATAAGGGTCTACTATAGTCTACGCCTGATTTTAAGGATCCATATAAACAGCTGAGTGTAGCCATGATGCCTATAACCCTTGTCCTGTAGACGAGCAAAGACCTGGGAATCACTGGAGCTTGAGAAAAAAACAGCAAGCTCTGGGAGATTTTGGCTCAAATAAGAAGGAAAAGCAATCTAGCTGTTCTAGGAATTGCAGGCAAGCACACACACTGCAAGCCAGTGCATGGGGTACCACAAGGGCTCATACGTGCATACACACACGCACACGCACGCACACACACACACACACACACACCACATTACACACATAAACACAAAAACAAAAAAAGAAAGCCCCCCCGCCGACTTAAGGAGACAAAAGTCATTATATAATGATGGAATAATTTAGCAAAAGGTAGTAACAAATGAAAATATACATTCATTCAATATTAGAACACTCAAATGTATAAAGCAAATATTAATAGACTTATAGGGATATATATGCTCCAATACAATAAGAATAATGTCAGAGGGTCTTTATTATCCAACAGATCACTCAAACAGGAAATAAAGTACTAGCAGTAGCAAAGCTACACTGTATTGCAGAACAAATGAACTATAGATGATGGCTATAGGACTCCCCTCCCAAAGCGGCAGAAAACATCTTATTCTCAACAGCACGTGGACTATTCTCCATTACAGATCATATGGTAGGTCACAAAACAAATCAGAATAAAAAGTTAATAGTTGAGGCAGAGATGGGAGGATTGCCATGAGTTCGAGGCCACCCTGAGACTATATAGTGAATTCCAGGCCAGCCCGGGCTAGAGCAAGACTACCTCAGTAACAACATACAAAAGGTGGTGGAACCAGGTTGACTCCTAGGCTATCCATAATCTTTTACCCCATGGACTGATCCAGACTGCCCACGAGGAGGATATCCAGCTGATTGGGGACAGGGAGGAGGGAAATCAGGGAACTGGGGACACCAACACATTATTTACTCACTCAATGTATCTAATTTATGGAGAATAAAGAAATAAATGTTTAATGTTTAATAAAAATGCAAATATAAAAAAAGTTGAGAACCTTTTCTAAGTACAACAGAAGAAAACTAGAAATTAACAAGAAAAACTTTGGAAACTACACAAATACATAAATCCAATGGATCAACAAAGACATTTAAATCTTTCTTAAGATGCTGGTGCATGGTGGTGCATGCCTTTAATCTCAGCAGTCTGGGAGGCAAAGCTAGGAGGATCACTGTGAGTTTGAGGCCACCCTGAGATGACAGTGAATTCCAGGACAGCCTGGGCTAGAGCGAGATCCTACCTCAAAAAACAAAACAAAAAAATCACTTTCTTAAGATAAATGATAATTAAAATAAAACATACCAATAATTGAGACATAGAAAAAGCAGTACCAGCAAGGAAGTTTATAGCAATAAATACCTAAATTAAAAATAGAAAGATTTCAAACTCTTTATTTTTGCCCCTCTAGGAACTAGAAAAACAAAACAAGGCCAAATTATGAGAAGGAAGAAAATAATAAAGATCAGGGGAGAAAGAAATCAAAAGTTAAAAAAATACAAAGTATCAGCAACCAAAACTGACACTTACCTGAACTAAGAAAAAAAAATATAAATCAGAGATAGAAAAGGTAGAAATTTACAAAGGATAGCATATAATTACAAAAAATTGTTTAGGTACTATTATTATTATAAACAATAATATGCCAACAAATTCTCTACAAAAAATGGACATATTCTTGGTAATGTGTATAGTCTAAGAATTTATTCATTTGAAGTAATAGAAAACTTCAACATATCGATAAGTAATGAGACTGAGTCAGGAGTAAAATGTCTCCTCCTCCCAAAAAAGAAAAGCCTAGGACTAGAGGGTTTCATGATGAATTCTATCAAATATTTAAATGAATGAGTACCTATTCTGAAAGTATTTCAAAAAATTGATTAAGAAATTAGATGAATCACATTCTATGAGAGCAGCATTACCCTGATACCAACCAAACAAGGATGCATGCAACAAGGAAAGAAAACTTTAGGTCAACATCCCCGATGAATACACATGCAAAGATCCTCAACAAAATCCTAGTTAATGGACTTCATTATCATGTGAAAAAGATTATTCACAAGAATCAAGTAGAACTCATTCCAGGGATGGATGATTCTGTAAATCTTTACACCACATCCACAGAATGAAGAGTAAAATCATATGGTCAGCTTAGCAGACATACATGTATGGACACACACACATTCAACAAAATTCAATATCCCTTCAAGAAAATAAAACTATAAACCAATTGGCATGGGCTGACTACACAATATAATAAAAGCCATATACAACAAGCCCAACAGGGAAAAGCTAAGTTTCAAGATCAGAAGTAAGACATCCTAGCCAGAACAATGACATAACATGAAAAAAAATAAAAGCACACACATTAAAAAGGGAGAAAAACTGCCACTGGTTTTACAGATGGCATTATCTTACATAGAGGCAACCCCAAAAATTCCACTGGAATCTATTATGACTAATAAATTCAGCAAAGTTCCAAGATGCCAAACCAACATACAAAAGTCAATAGCATTTCTATATGTCCAAAGGTAAATTATAAAAAAAAAAAAAAAAACCACACCTAAAATAACTATAAGGTAGTAGCATATCTAGGAAGAAATGTTAGCAAAGAGACCAATACCTCTAAAATGAAAGCTTTAACATTGATGAAAGAAACTGGGGATATGCAAAAATGGGAAGAAGTCTTGGAAAATCATGGATTAGAAAATAACCTATAGATGAAAAGCTATCACTATCAAAATATTAATGATGTTCTCCAGACAACTAGAAAAATAATCCTAATATTCTTATGGAACCACAAAAATAACAAAAGATAAAGCAATCTTGAGAAAAATAAAAATCAAAGACATCAACCACACTGCCATACTGCAAAGTATATTAAAAGGTTTAGTCAAACATCCATCCATCAGGTTTTCCATCAAAACAGCATGGTACCAACATAAATACAGAGATCAATGAAACAGAATAGGAAAACTAGAAGTAAACCCGCATATCTACAGTCAACTAATGCCTGACAAAAATGCTAAGAACACACATTGGAGAAAGAGAAGTTTACAATCAATGGAGTTCATTATATGGATATCCACATCCACTCAAAATAGATTAAAGTCTTGAATCTAAGTCTTAAAACTATGAAACTGCTAAAAGAAAAGAGTGGGAACATTTCAAGACATTGGAATGGGCCAGGCTTTCTTGAATGAGAACCCCAAAAGCACAGGAAACAAAAGTGAAAACAGACAAATAATATTATATCAAACTAGACAGCTTCTGCAAAGCAAAAGAATGCATATAGTCAAGAATTAGAGAAAATACTTGAAAATTATACATCTAATTAGAAGTTACAATTCAAAATATGAAAAGAGCTCAAACAACACCATGAAAAATGATCAACATCAACAATCACCAAGAAATGTCAACCAAAAACTACACTGAGTTATCCACTATTTCCTATTCTCAAAAAGATAAAAGGTGAGTGCTGGTGAGGATGTGGAGAAAGAGGAACCCTTACATGTTGTTTGTGGAAATGTAAATTAGGACAGCCATTATGAAAAACAGCATGGAGAGTCCACAACACTAAAAATGGAACTGTCATATAATCCAACAACCCCACTACCAGGTATAACAAAGTAAATAAAATCTGCATTTTTAAGAGAGATCTGTATTACCATGTTTATTACAGCAATATTAACAATAGCCAAATATCAATCTTTGCCCATAAAACAATCAATTAAAAAAACATGATTTATACACACACACACACACACACACACACACAGGAATACCATTTTGTCATGAAATGCCAGTGTTTGCAATTATATGGATGGACTTGGGAGACATTATGTTAAATGAATGATCCGGGTATAACAAATACTACATGATCTCCTGTATGTGGAACCTAAAAACCATAATGTCACAGAAAGTGAAATACAATAATGGTTATCTGAAGTTGAGAAAAGCAGAGAGAGGGAGGAAGGAATGGGGAAGGGTGGTCAACAGGTACAATTTCACACTTAGGGGAAATAATTTCTAGTGCTCAGATGTCCTAGCATGGTGACTCCAGATTATAATATACTATATACATTTTTAAGAAGCTAGAACAATGGTCTTAGAATGCTTTGATCATAAAGAACAAGGGTTTGAGAAGATATGCATGACTGCCTTGATTGAAATTATTCAATTTACACTTCTATCAAAGTATCACATGCATCCATAAATATATTTATTTGCATGCAAGCACACACACACA
>PVHP010004207.1:28597-72863 GCA_004024765.1 Zapus hudsonius | reverse complement strand
GGTTTTTCGAGGTAGGGTCTCACTAGTCCAGGCTGACCTGGAATTCACTCTGTAGTCTCAGGGTGGCCTTGAACTCATGGCGATCCTCCTACCTCTGCCTCCCAAGTGCTGGGATTAAAGGCGTGCGCCACCACGGCCAGCTTTCTTCCTTGATTCTTTCCTTCTGTTTCCTTTTTTCTTTCTTGCAGTGGTGGGGATCAAACTTGGGACTTTGCTCATTCTGGCCAAATGCTCTTCCACTGAACCACTTCTCCGGCTTAGGTCTCTTTTCCTATCTGGGAGGCGGGTGTGAACCAACCCCATCATTTTCTCAGGGTGCCTAAACCTTGAATGAAATCACTTGTAGAGGCTGTGCTCATTCATACGTGCTGGCAACCCGGTGTTTTTTGACATGTGGAAAGAGCCAGAAGGGTCAGACAGAGGCAGGGGTAGACCAGTCAGAGACAGGACTGGCAGGTGGGGAAAGGACCACTGAAGTATGTGTGCACTGGCGGCTGAGCTGGCCTGGCGCCTGGAAGGCCGAACCATGAGGGCTGGGGGAGGGCCCAGCTCAGAGCACCAGAACACTGGCACACTTGGGGTCTGGGACAAAGTCCTGGACCCGTACAGGGCTTGGTAAAAAATAATTAATTTTTCTTTACAAGCAAAAGCTCTGACTTAGGACTTTTTCTGTCCCCCACAGCAACGTCCTTGCTCAGGCTTGAACCAGAGAAGCTGTCCTGGAGCTGTCCATGGCCTCCCCATGGCCAACCTGAGTGTGCTCCTCACCTTCAGGCCACATTTGGAAAGCCTGTGGACTCCAGGTGAGTGGGTCCCAGAAAGCCTGGGGGTCTGGGCCCAGCTGGGAGAAGAGAGGTTGAGGTTTTGGTTCCCTGGGGTGAGCCTTCGCATCCCTGTACTGTCGGCATGCCCTCATGGACCCCTATCTGTCAACCTGGTGTGTTGTGGCAGCTGGAGACCTATGATTATGACATCAGAGGAAGCCAATACCCCCCAGCTTGTCAATACCCGCTAGGTTCCCATTCTCCCTCCCTTCACCTTCCTGGAGGTGCTGCAGGGGGTGCAGGGGGAGAGGGATGCCAGGCCAGCTGTTGTGGGAGCCTTCAGTGACTCAGCCAGGTTGGGGGGGTGTTTATGAGCAGCCAAAATGGCCGTAAAAGTGGCACCTTGCTTCACTTATGGCCTGGCCATCCCCTCTCATACCAGCCCCTCGCCTGAAAGTGCTCCAGAAGGGGGCTGTAACTAGAGATATGTCTGGGGTTGAGACCTGAGTGGAGTATTGGCCTGAGGTCAGGGTTCAGCGAGGGGATAAAGGCTCAGCCCAGGCTCAGGTTCATCATGGGGGCACAGCTTACTCTGGGAGCAGGGCTAATCTTCAGATGCAAGTGACTTTGCAGTTAGGGTGGGGATGAAGTGTGAGCAGAGAGGGAGGTATCTCAGAGCCACATGTGAGCCAGTGATCCCTCAGAGCCCCCAAGGCAGTGTTTGGAAGAAATCAGGACAGGCTCTGGAGCCCACCCTGGCCCCAAAGTCCGTGTACCTTGGCCAGAGCCCTATCCAAGCGACAGAGTCCTGTCAGCTTGGAACTGTCACATGAGCAGAGGTAGAGCCAGAGTCCTGCCCCTAGTCCAGTGACTATCTTGCTAGGCCCCAGCTTGATGATCAAAGAAGGGGACTCAGCTCCACTCCCCAGCCCTACCCTTGCTTTTTGCAAATGCAACTCCACTGAATCTGACCTGAAACTAACCAGGCCTAGAGCCTGCCTGTCAAAGGGTCAAGCTGGCTCTGCCAGATGCTAGGGTACTACCAGTTAATGTATGACCCCCCCTCCACATGGTGGCAATTTAACCAGAGGCCTGGGGGTGGGTTAGGAAATCAGTAGCCCCACCCACAGCCTTGGAATGTCCAGTAGCAGGAAACTCTGAAGTGAAGTGCATGGATTATGGCTAGAAGAATGCCCTTAAGGAGCGGGGAGACCATCTTACCTTCTCTGTAGCCCTTTTCACAGCTCACCCTGATCCTTCCAAGTGCAAATTCTTTTATCTGTCTGTCTGTCTGTCCATGCATACACCCTGTGCATTTGCATGCAGAGGCCAGAAGAAGGCACAGGTGTCCTTTATCGCTCTTGAAAAAGCTTCTTACCCTGAAGCCCCCCATTTCTCAGACTGGGGGCTCCAGCTTCCTCCTGTCTCTGCCACCTCAGGCCTGAGGGAACAGGCATGCGCAGCCATATCTGGCTTTCTACATAGGTTCTCAGCAAACATACTTAGCCTCAGAGCCATCTCCACAGCCGCCAAGTACAAATCTTATTTGTTTCCAAGTCGAGAGCTTTCCGGTGTCAGAACCATCAGCTTCTGGATTTCTCTCTCAATCCTGATCCTGCCTTGAATGTTCTTTTCTGCTCACCAATGGACAAGTCAGTGATCACAGACCATGAAACTTACAGTCACTTAGAAACAAGCATAGAGTGAAGACATCAAAATATCACACTAAGAGCCATGAGTATTCTTTGGGTGCCCACCATGTGGACCCTTATTCCTAAAGACCCTGCAATACTTTACAAGGCACACTCAAACTCAGTCTCCCCACTCCCCCATGGCAGATACTGGGGCACAGGGAGGGAGGAGTGTTCTCCAAACAGAGCTAAGGAGTGTGATCCTGGCAGAGGAAACATCAAAGACAGACAGAGGAGTGTGTGAGGAAAGGACAGGAGTCCATGTAGTGGACAAGTGGACAGTACCTGTTAGGTATGCTCATTTTCTGAGGAAATGTCTCGAACAGCATTCTGTAAATGCTGGACAAGAAACTAGAGCAGTGGCTACAGAGGGGAATGACAGAAGAAATGTTGGGGGGGGGGGACACAGAATGGGCTTGAGCCTGGAGAAGGCTGGCTGAGCTGAATTCTAGAATCTTAGAACCTGAGGAACTTGTTCTTGCTGAGGGGAGGGTTCATCCCTGAATGGAGAACAAGACTGGGGTCCATGAGAAGGTCCTTGACACAGAATGCTTGTGGGGAGCCTCTGGGACTGCATATTCCATCAGGGACACTAGATAGTAAAAGAAGTGCCCTTTAAATTGGCTGGTCAACTACCCTATTTTACAGATGAGGAAACTGAGGCCCAGGCACCCAGAGTGTTCTAGCATCCAGCACACAAATAAGTAAGTGAGCAAATGAAACTGCCACTTAGTCTGATGGTAATTTTCAGGGCACAATACTTAAAATAGCTTCCTTAAACCAGCCTTCCATTAGCTGCTCCAAGCCCCCTCCCACCCCAGCCTCTTCCCTAGTCTGATACTTAGGGGGGTTGGTAGGCATGGAGTTCAAGGCCCCCTCCTCTTAGAGCTCAGATACCCCCCTCTCCCACAGGAGGAAGGAGATGAAATCCCAGAGTGGGTGTCCCCGACTGAGCCCCGGGTCTTACAGCCTGAAATCGCCAGAGTTGGGAGTAGACGAGGAGCTAGAGAGGCCTGGCCAGCGGCTGAACAGGTCGAGACTCTTAAGACACTGGGTCCGGAGAGAGGAGACCTAGACCTGAGGCTCCGACCTGGGCTGGGGTGGGGGTGCATCTGGGGCCCCCTCGTAGATCTGTGGAGTAGGGATGGGACAGGACATGGGCGATAAGGCAGAGGAGGGGAGGGACGCGAGGGCGTTGGCTGCCTAGAGGTCTCCCCAGGATCCCCAACCCAGCCAGAACGGGAACCCCCGGGGGCGCACAGCCCTAGCGGGCCTCCCGGGGGGATCCCTCACTCAGCAGCCTGGACGGAGCGATCAGAAGTGGGGGTGGGGGACTGTGCTTTTCCAAAGGAGAGAACGCATCGCCCGGCAGCGGGTTCTCGGGCCCCAAATGCCACCCTCCAGACCAGACCCCCCATCCCTCTGCTGAGCGACCCCGGGCCGGGCCTCTGAGAGCCGTCCCGGGACAGGAGCGGCGGAGCCCGCGCAGGGCGGAGGAGGCCCCGGCGGCGCGGGGGAGGGCCGAGGCGGGCCGGGCCGCGGGGAGGGACGCGCGGGGCGGGCGCGCGGGCGGGCGGGCGGCGGCTCGGAGCGGCGGCCGGCCGGGGGGCTCGGGAAGGGAGGGGAGGGGGTCCCGAGAGCTCCATGAAGCCCCCCCGGGGCCGCGGACGGGGCGCTGGCTTGGAGAGACTGTCGGGGGGACCCCGACATCCATGGCAAGGCGGCGGGGGCCGCGGCGGCGAGCTCGGAGTAAGTCGGGAGGGACTGTGGGGTTCGGATGCCCAGGGAGAGGGGCCGGGTGGGCCAGGGGTGACCGGGGGTCCCCCGGGCGCGGGGGGGGCTCTAGTCTGTCTCGGTGTCAGCCGGGGGCGGCGGCGCCTCCTCGGAGCCCGAAGGAGCCGCCAGCCCCGCTGCCGGCCGCTCAGTTCAGTGGCTTTTTTGGAAACTTGCAAATGTTTTCGTAGAAGAGGGAGAGAGAGAGAGAGAAGGAAGAAGGAGGAGATGGAAGGGCAAAACCGAGCTTGGGAACCGCTGGAAGAACGGAGGCCAAGGCCAGGGGAAGAGAAGGGAGGGAAGAAGCTACAGACCGACCGACCGACAGACAGTCAGACAGGCGACAGACAGACAGAGCGACAGGGCCACTGAAAGCGCTCAATCAGCCGCGGGCGCCGGCGGGATTCGACCCCAGGATGGGGACGGAGAGGCTGGAGGGAGGCTGCAATCCAGAAGATGAAGATCTAAGGGGAGTTTGGGGGGTGTCAAGGGACCAGGGTGGTGAGGTGGTGGGGGTCCGTCCGGAGGACCGGGAGCTGGCGGCAGGCACAGCGAGGGGCTGAGCGTGGTTGCAAAGTTGGGACGGCATCCCTTAGTTGCACGCCCCCCGCCCCGCCCCGCCCCGCGTCCCCCCACTGCCCACTGCGGCCGAGCTAAAAATAACAGCCGGATCGCCCCCCGCGGACCGCGACCCCGACCCCTCCCCGCCCCTCCCCCACTGGGCGTGGAGCAAAGCCTCGGCTCCTAGTCCCCCCCCAGAGAGAGAGAGAGAGAGAGAGAGAGAGAGAGAGAAAGGAAGGAAGAAAAGAAAGCACAGGCGGCGGGGCGCGCGGGAGGGAGCGGGGGGCGGGCCGGGGGGCGGGGGGCCCCGGCCATATGGATGTGATTTCTCCGCTCCGAGGCAGACAGGCCGCTCGGCAGCGCTCGGCGCCCGCCCGCCGCCCCGGGCCGCCTCCCTCCTCCCCGCCGCTCCTCCTCCCTCTCTCCTGCGCGCCCGCTCGCTCGCTCGCTCGCTCGCTCTCTCGCTCGCCCTGGGCGCATGGGCCCCGCGTCGGGCTCCGGGGCCTCGGGCCGCCCGGACGCCGGGGTCCCTTAGACCGGGGGGCGTAGGCGGGGGGCGGCCCGGCCTGACACTGCTCTGCACCCCTTCGACCACCACCAGGGCCGGCGGCGGCGGCTGCCCCGTGGGACCCGGCCCTAGGCGGTGGCGATGGGGACCGCCCGGATCGCACCCGGCCTGGCGCTGCTGCTCTGCTGCCCGGTGCTCAGCTCTGCCTACGCGCTGGTAAGTCCCTCTCTGTCCACACTCAAAAGACGGGAATCCTGGAATGGCTCTAGGGTCCCCCCGGAGAGAGGGACAGTGTAGGACGCAGAGACTTTACTTCTCTCGGAGGTTTGAACTTTGGGAGAGGAAGCGTCCCCTGGTGCCTGCACCGCACCGTAGGTTCCAGATGCCTGAAGATGGGGGGTCCCACGTCTGGGAATCTGTGGTTGAAGTTTCCCTACCACTCTGCTTCCATGAGCACACCGCTCTGGTCGTGTCTTCTAAAGATGACAGCGGGATTGATCCAGCAGAATGCTCTGTGGGATCAGGGCTTTGGCCGCATGCGGAGTTCCACAAACTTAGCTTTTTTTCCGGGGGTAAGGGGGCTCTGTTTTCTGCAAGTTTTGTTTGCCTTCAAAGCTTAGGTCTGAGGTCAGAATTACCTGGCAGGGGGTAGGATTTAGAGCCCCCTCCAGTTCTCACCAGCACACAGATACTCAGATGTATGCATGCTGGCTTTACTCAAAGAGGAAGCTGTTTGTCCGGGAGGTGGGTGTGGTGTGGCAAGGGGGTCCCCCAAAGAGCAGAAATGTGCTGTGAGAAATTTGGGCCAGTGGAGAGACCTTGGGAAAAACTGGGCAGTCTTCTGCGAGTGGGGACCAGGAGACAAACAGAATGATAGAAAGAGGTAGAGAGAGACAGAGACAAAGGGTAGGGATGAGAGGTTTCCCAACCTCAGCCAGGAACAGATCCACTGGGCAGACCCAGAACAGCAGAGACAGATAGAAAGATACAGAGCTGGAGACCCCAGGGTGCTCACAGCCCCATCCTGAGCTAGGCTCGGGAGCCATTTGTCAGGGAGAGGGATATCCATCCCCTCAGATTCCTGTCTCAAGGGTCCAACCCATTCCTAAAGAGGCTGCCTGACTTAACTTAAGGACCTGACATCCTCCTGTCCCCATCCTTGTCTCAGGTGGAGACATTTGCCTTCTGGAGAGGTGGCCAGGGCAAGCTGCTGCCTCCTCTTAACCAGTGGTTTTCTCCACAGACCAGAGCCCCCTTGTGCGGAGGCAGGGGGCCTGGGATTCCACAGTCTACTGTCTGTGTGACCTTGGCCTGACGTTCTCCACTCCTCAGTTGCCCATCTTTAAAAAGAGGGTGTGAAAGAAACATTTGTCTAACATCATTCTCCCAATCTGGGGATCTTTCTCCTCTGTGGTCCCCGGCACTCTCCACTTCCCAGTGCCTATGTCCCAGTGAAAACCAAAGATTGTTGCCCCATGGGGAGACTTGTACCTGGGGAAACAAGTTTGGAGGGGCTGAGCATCTTACACAGAGGTGCTCCAAGCACTGATGACTGCCAGGGACTGAGCCATTTGTCTGCTTCTCTCAGTGAGGTCTGTGTGTGCACATTGTGTGCTGGGTAGACAAGCTGTCATGAGTGGGGGCACCCTGACAGTGTGCCTGTGTGTCCACTGGAGCAGGGCTTTATAGCATCTGGGTCTGTGGAATTGTGTGTATCTAAGTGCACATATGCCTGAAGCTGTTGGTCTGTACGTGACTTGCAGTAAGATTGTATTGCATGCGTGTGCATGTGTGCACCCGGGGGCTATTTGCTTATTCCTATTTAATGTTTTTGTACTTTCTATTTGCCAGCCATTATTCTAGGCACTTTACGCAGATCAGCTAGTTTAACCTTCCCAACCACCTCTGAGTAAGGTATTATTCCCAATTTTTTTGTTGTTTGTTTTTGAGGTAGGGTCTCACTAGTTCAGGCGGACCTGGAACTCACTCTGTAGTCTCAGGCTGGACTTGAACTCATAGCGATCCTCCTACCTCTGCCTCTCGAGTGAGTGCTGGGATTAAAGGTGTGTGCCACCATGTCCTGACCTTTCAATTTTTAACTAAACCAAATCATATATTCGCTGTGACCATTATGTATCTCATGTTAACCAAGTGCCAAGCCCTCTGTGTCTTCCTGTGTGGATCCCCAGAACTCAGACTGCTCTGCACGGAAGCTGAGGTGTACGTGGAGGATACCGGGGATGGCAGTGTGGCTCTGTCGGGTGGCTCTTCTGCATGGGGGCTAGTAGATGTGACCTAAGGGACAGGAATGAGGATTTAGTCTACCCACCCCTCCCACTCTGTGGGCCCCCTGGGTTCAACTGGAGCCAGCAAGAGCGGCAGCCTGTCAGTTCTCCCTCACAAGCCCAAGGGCTGCTACTGCATCCAGGTGTGTACAGGAACCTACCAAGACCTCACCTGTTGCCAAACCTGTAGGTTACCTAACTAGCCAGCCCCAAGGCCAGGCTTACTCTCCAGTGACCTTGCTTGGGCGGGGGAGGGGGTCGTCAAAGAACACCCCCCTGGGAGAACATTGACCACAGCCAGACTCAGCTGGTCGGACTGCACCTCACTAGAAAGACAGGAAGGGATGGATGGCCCTCAAGAGGACGATAAACAGCGGCCTTGTCCTTGGAGATACCTGACCCTAAGGATGCCCTTGGCACATGGGGATGCATTGGCAGAGAACAACAGTCGGGGAAGAGCAAGCCCAGGTGTACTATGTGACCCTTGGGTAGGGCTCATCAGAGACTGGAGGCCTCATGGGCTGGCGGCTATGTTGGGGATACCTCCCGGCCAGCCTCAAGGGCAGCTCTGAAGGTGCTTGCTTCTAAAGATGGGGACAAAGTGAAGTGCTTGCTGTTCTGGCATGAAGAACTAAATCGGGATGCCCAGTGCCCATGTAAAATGTCGGCATGTCATCCCAGCGCCACGGAGGCAGAGATGGGATCCCCGGGCTCACTGGCTAGCTCGTCTAGTCGAATAGGTGAACTTCAGTTCAGAAAAAGATCCTGTCTCAAAGAATAAGGTAGAGCAGGACTGAAGAAGATTCCAGATGTCCATCTCTGGTCTGCACACATGCACACATGCAGCCACCCACATGCTGTGACCCACATATCTATACATGCACATTACATGTGCAAAAAAGATGGGAAAGAATAACCTGTACTGAGCAGTGGTTTCTCCCAGATTCTGAACTAGAATCTGTCACAAATATTTTCTCATTCCACACGTTCACCGAGCCATGTTATGGGGAAGGAAGGACCCTGTGGTTCGCACGGTAAGTCTGGCAGAGGTGGGATTTGAACTAATAGATCTGAGGTTTTCAGATATCTGTACTGACACAGAGCAGGGTGAGAGCTTGCTTATGTCACCTTGAGATTTCTTTCCCTTTTTCTTTCTTTTTTCTTCTCTCCCTTTTTGGTTGGGGAGTTTCAATGTAGGGTCTTGTTCTAGTCCAAATTGACCTGGAATTTCAATGACTAATGCATGAATTTTTTTATATAATAGAGTTCAAATGATGTAGATTAATCAGAAGTCTTTCTTGGTTACTCCCAAGCCCCAGTCCCCTTTCAAGAGATAACCATTTTAGCCGGGTGTGGTGGCGCACGCCTTTAATCCCAGCACTCGGGGAGGCAGAGGTAGGAGGATTACCATGAATTCAAGGCCACCCTGAGACTACACAGTGAATTCCAGGTCAGCCTGGACTACAGCGAGACCCTACCTCAAAAAACTAGAGCGAGACCCTACCTCGAAAAACAAAAAACAAACAAACAAAAAGAGATAACCATTTTAAACCATCTAGGGAGATTCATCTGCCTGCTTTTCCTGTGCTTCCAAATGGGACCATTTCTGTGTACCTACCAAAGGGATAGCTTTGTCTTTTCTGTTTATTTATTTAGCAGTGTCTTATATAGCCCAGGCTGACCTTGAACTCCTGGTCCTCCTGCCTCTACCTTCCCAGGCTGGGATTACAGGCCTGTGCTACCATGCCCAGAATATAATTAGATACATTGTATGAGCAAATCTTATGATGGTACCCCCATTTCCCTCCTCTCTGTCCCCAATCCACTGGGGATCCTCCTCGGCGGGCATACTGGATCAGTTCATGGGGTGTGGGATTATGAATTTCTCTAGAGGTAGCCAGTTACCCCCCCTCCCCTCCCTTAGGGATACAACACATGCATTTTTCTACCTAAAGGTGTATCTCCTCATGTTAGTTAATATAAATCTTTTAAAATCCTGTATAGTATTCCAAAATATGAGCGTCATTAAACAGTCCTTAGGAATGTATATTCAGAGGGTTTCTCCATAACTGTCCTCTGTGTGTGTGTGTGTGTGTGTGTGTGTGTGTGTGTGTGTGTGTGTGTGTGAACATATGTGTGCATGAGAGAGAGGTTCCAGATGGTGGCAGGGACGTTTTTGAAATGTCCTCTTCTGTCTCCATGTGACTATTTCCCGGTAGGATATTTCTAGAGTTTGTCTTTGCTGGGTCTGAACCATGCACATTTTTTTATTTTAATAGGCATGGCCAAATTGCCCTCTAAAAAGCTGTGCTGGTTTGTACTCACCAAGACTGACCACAAGGGCCCTCTTCCTCTGGGCTCTGTCTCCTAGGATGTTCTGAGGGATCCTTTTGTTTCTCTTTGCATTCCCATAGGTGAAAAAAAGTGTCACTTGTCATTTTAATTTACTGATTGCCCATGATTTTGTGACTTTACACTTGTTTATTATCCATCTTCTCAGAGAGCTCTTACCGTCTATGGGTTATTTATCTCGCTCATATTGATTTGTTGAGGCTTTTTATATCACCTGCCCTTAAACACATCCTCCTCCCCACCCTTTAGCTCCCCGAACTGCCAGTGGACCAAGCAGTAGAAAGGTGGGGGGGGGGGCACAAGCTCTCTGGGGAACTTGGGTTTTCTTTGGAATGTTTTAATGAGGCGTCAAGCAGCCTCCCCCAGATTCCTGTTGTGGGCCTTCTGGGGACACTCCCTGGTCCAGCCACCACATCAGGAAGGCAGCTATTTCAGAAGAGAGAGCTCTAGGAAAAAGAAAAGGTAGGGTGGAGTTTTTGCAGACCCTTAAAATTATCTGCAGAGTGACTAGGAAAGGGTGCAATGTTTGCTCAGGTTCCCAGAGACATCAGAGCCCCCCCCAACCTCTAGAGGCTTAGCTCTGAGGCGATACCTGGTGGGATCCCATTCTGCTGACCAGGCTAGCTCATCCTTCTGGACCTTGACTCCCCAGCCCAGGTAGAGGCCTCCTGTGATGATCCACAGTGTCTAACAGCCAGCTCTTCCATCCCACCGCCTGCCCCAAAGGCCACGCTGGCTGGCTGGCTGGCCGGGATGAGAGGCGTCACAGTACCTTCCCCCCAACCCCTCCCGGCCCCAAACACAGGCAGCCTGTTCAGGAAGGCCTGGCAAGGGGAAGGAAAAGTCAGCACTTGTCAGCAGTGGTGGGGGCAGGACAAGAAGCCTGTCCCAGCCTGCTGTGGCCAGCCAGACGGACAGAGGGCAGCAAGGGGCAAGGGAGCAGTCCCCAGCCAGTTGGCATGGGAAGGAATGAGGGGTGCCAGCATGGGTCTAAGTGGTGGAACCTGGAAGAAGGGGATGCAGGAAGGCCACCAGGTCACCAGGGGGTCTCTTGTAAGTCTAGGATGTCTTCCAGCTTTACTAGTCATCATGTCCTCACTTCTAATGTCCAGGCCCGATTGTTCTCTGCCCGTTTAGAGCTGGGGACAAGCTGCCGTCACCTCCATTGTCACCTCCACTGCCAAGTCTCCATTGTGGACACTACAGAGAGGCTTGCTCGATGCCTCCAAGGAGAGATGCTGGAGAGATGAGTGTGGATAGTGTCACAGCATTCTCTGTCCTTTCCTGCAGGGCCCCTGTGCTTTAACTCAGGCTAACTGCTCTCCACTTCAGTGTCCCCTTTTCTAAAAGGTAGCGGAAGGTGAAGAAAATGTGGGTGCCAGCAAGAAAAAGGATCTTAAGGCCTGGTGTGGTGGCACACACCTTTAATCCCAGCTCTTGTGAGGCCGAGGTAGGAGAATCACTGTGAGTTTGAGGTCACCCTAAGGAGATGGCATAAAGAAGCCTGGGCTAGAGTGAGAGCCGGTGGGAGATAAGGAAAGGAAGGAAAGTCACACTGGCAAGAGATATTGATGACCCAAGAAGGCATCTGACTAAGAACACCATGCAGAAGAAACCTCAGAGCTGGAGAAGGACCCCTTTCTTTCCTCTTCATTTTTGTCTGGAGGTGGGGAATCTCAACATGTCTGACATCACAGATGGCAGATGTGTAGAATTTGGCAGGGAGGAGAAGAAGCGAGGGAGGTGGCTCTCATTACACTCACAAGCTTTCACCAAGCCAGCTCACTACCTTCACCCCCTCTGCCTCCATCACCACCACCCCCTGCTTTGGTAACATCCTCACTGGGGTTTCCCTGGGAGCTGAGCTAGAAGGAATTTAGCCAGACTTGGTGCTGCACACTTGTAATCCCAGCACACAGGTGGCTGAGGCAGGAGGATCACAGATTTTGAGTTTGAGGCCAGCCTAAGCCTCATAGTCTTAAAAAATACAAAAATAGTAGCCAGGTGTGGTAGCGCATTTGATCCCAGCACTCAGGAGGCAGAGGTAAGAAGATCACCATGAGTTCAAGGCCACCCTGAGACTACATAGTGAATTCTAGGTCAGCCTGAGCTAGAGCGAGACCCTACCTCAAAAAACCACAATAAATAAATAAACAAAAACAATGCCCACCACAGAGGCTGACTGGTGCATTCATGATCCCACAGTGATTACCGCTAAGCTCACGGAGGAGGGCCCTCAGTCGAATGGGGTGGAGGAGAAGGGATACAAAAGTATAAACCAATGGAATCTGACCAATTTTCAATATGCTCATATATTGAAATTCTCAACTAAAACAACAACAATGCACACACATGAACACAAACAAAACCAGGAAAAAAAAAGCAGCTAGCCCACACAGATGGGTGTGCAGCAGATAGCTTTCCTTCTCTTCTGGGCTTCTTTTTTTTTTTTAAGATTAAAAAAAATTATTTATTTGTGTGTATGTATGTGTGTGGAGGCCAAAGGAGTTGTCTGTGCTCTACCTTTGACCCTGGGTCTCTTGCTACTGCAAGCGAGTCTGGCCCATGAGTGACTTTCTGTGGGTACTGGGGAATGAAACCTAGGCCAGCAGGCTTTGCTAACAAGCAACCTTAGCCATTGAGTCGTCTCTCCCCAGACCTCTCCTCAGGGCTTCTGAGTTCAGGAACCGACACAACACATCCACACTCACTCTATCCCTGGGTGAGAAGCTTCTGAGTTTGCAACATGCCAACTTTTAGCCCCTACCAGCACCTTGCCCAGAGCACCACCAACACTCTGGGTGTTTGCAAGCTGCCCTCCTCCCTGTTCTGCCAGCTCAGGGTTATGGTCGTTTCCTCTCAAGTTCACACACTCTTGAGGGTCTGGCTTATGTGGGACCTGGGGAATTGAACACAGGGCCTTAGGCACTGGAGGCAAGTGCCTTAACCGCTGAGCCATCTCTCCAGCCCCTAGTTCACACACTCTTGATATGCACACTGTGCGCACAGATAGGCTCCAAGTTGGAAGGCTGAATGAGGAAGTTGTGCTTCTGTGGAGGACAGTGAAGCCCAGCTCTGTGATGGATGGGATGGAGGGACCTACATCAGCCCTGATCTATAAAGGGGAGAGGGGCGTACAGGACACCTGGAGCCAGGGATGGGTGACCCCATCAGTGGGGAGTATGGACTTAAGTGACCCTTGGCCATGACCCAATCTGAAGTACCTTAGTCTTACCCCTGAGACGGACAAGTAGTCTCTCTTAAGAGGATGTAAGTCTGAGTTCTCTGGAGCTGGGCCAAGAAGACAGGCACTCTTGTAGGGGAGGAGATGACTGGGTGGGGGGAAGGTAGGTGCAGACAGGGGGGCTGCCAGGCTAGTCAGAGCTGTCAGCATTTATGTCAGGTCAGGAGACAAAGGCAGACTGGTCCTCTTGCCCCTCAACCCAAATGTGGGGATCTAGCAGACCTTGAAAGTGAGTCCATGGTGGTAGATTCAGAAATACAGGGAGTCATTAGGATGTTTATTCAAGACAAAAGCTAGCCAGGCATACCCCCTCACCCATCCCAACACCAATCCCTTGCCTTCAGTTCTCCTCGTGGTCCAACAACCCATTGGTCCTTTGCTGCAGTACCCTATACCCAAGAATTCTTCTCTGCGGCCCTCGTCCCTGCCCTTGGCAGCAGGGAACTCTGAGAGGTTTGAGTTACCCCTATTGCTGGAACAGTAGTAATAACATTAATCAGATGTCTCCACCTGCCCTGCCCAGGTGGAAGGGTCTCATTCTAGGTCAGGCTGGTCTCAAACTCACAGCCAACTCCCACCTCAGCCTCCTGAGCTGAGTCCTGAGGGCTGGGACTAGGGCCATGGGCCTCCACACCCAATTCTACCCACGGTTTTTGTTTTTTTTTTTTTTTTGAGGAAGGGTCTCGCTCTAGTCCAGGCTGACCTGGAATTCACTGTGTAGTCTCAGGGTGGCCTTGAACTCGCGGTGATCCTCCTAGCTCTGCCTCCTGAGTGCTGGGATTAAAGGCGTGCACCACCACGCCCAGCTTGAGAAACACTTTTCTAACTCAGCTGTGTTCTTGCTGTATAAAACTAACTGCTCTGATTAGGGCAACAGAGAAGTAGGTCTTAAATGTCAAGGAAGCCAGAGGCGAGCCATCGCTGGCTGGGGAACGATAGTGTGTGTGTGTGTGTGTGTGTGTGTGTGTGTGTGTGTGTGTGTGTGTGTACACGTATAGATGATGTATCAGGAACTCTTTGGGAATGGGTGGAAGCCTCAGTCACTTAAGAACCCTCCATGAGCTGGGAAAAAATATAGTAAGTCATCTATCTTGAGAAGGATGGAAGTGGGCAGAAATAAAGGGATAGTAGAGGGTTGGAGAGATTGCTCAGTGTTTAAGGCACTTGCCTGCAAAGTAGAAGGACCAGAGTTCAACTCCCTAGTACCCACATAAAGCCAAATGCACTGGGTGGCACATGTGTCTGAGGTTCATTTGCAGTGGCTAGAGGCCCTGACATGTCCATTCACTCTCTCTATCTGCCTCTTTCTCTCTCTCTCTCTCACTCTCAAGTAAATAAATAAATAAATAAAATATTAGAAATAAAGAAAGGGTTAGTAGAGGACTAGAGAGATTGCTCAGTGGTTAAGGCGCTTGCCTTCAAAGCCTAATGACCTGGGTTCCATTCCCCAGTACCCAGTTAAAGCCAAATGAACAAAGTGGCACATGCATCTGGCATGCCCATTTTCTCTCTCTCTCTCTCTATATATATATATATATATATTTGCAAATAATATATATAGCTTGCAAATATATATATATATGCGTGTATACACACACATATATATGTATATATATATATATTTTTGGTTTTTCAAGGTAGGGTCTCACTGTAGTCCAGGCTGACCTGGAATTCACTATGTAGTCTCAGGCTGGCCTGGAACTCTCAGCCATCCTCCTACCTCTGCCTCCCGAGTGCTGGGACTAAAGGCATGCGCCATCATGCCTGACTTTAAATAAAATATTTTAAAGAAAGGGATAGTAGACAGGTAGACAGATGGTTGCAGGAGGAGAACAGGACATGTGGGTATGGGCAGGTGGTAGTATTGCTGAGGCTGCTGATGCTGACTGGTGGTACTGGTCGCGATGGATGGTGCTGGTGGCAATGGTGCTGCCCTTGGTGGTACTGTGGGGAGGGGGTGGGGATGGTTATGTTGGAACTGATGGGAAGGGGGTGTCGATGCAGTTATTAGTTGCAATGACGGAATGGTGGTATGAATGAACGTTGTAATAGGGCCCAATGTCAGAGGCATAGAGACCTTCAGGTTAGCCTCCAAGGCTTCTAGATTCTAGTGAACTAGATTGTCTTCCCTCATCTCCATCGTCCTGCTCCAGCAAGCTCAGACATAGCTGTGGTGGGTATGCTAAGAAGTTCAAGTTGGTGGGGGTTTGGGGGGGCAACAGCCAGTGAGTACTTAGGAATCTGCTCCAACCCTTCCTGGGACCCGTGAGTATTGGGTCCAGCTGAGTTCCGAGGATCCGTTCCAAACCCCCGGGATACGGAGTGGTCCAGACGGACGCGAAAGTTAAAGAGCCAGTGCATCATCCCACACAAGCCCACGCGCGGACCTTTGCCCACAAACACGTGTAACACGCACGTTCACACACCCCTCAGGTTCTGAGCTCAGATGGACATTTCGGGCGGTCCCCAGGTGAGAAGTCACGGAAACGGGGCCCAGACGCGCTCACACTCCGCAGTCCGCGGCTCCCCGCTAAGTGAAGCCAGCGAAGCCCCAGCGCCCGGAGCCAATGGGAGACTCCCTGGCCGGGAAGCCCGGGCTGCTGCCGCCAAGAGACGCGGTCAATTAACTTCCCCTGCAGCCCGGCTCCTGACCCAGCTCCTTTCTTCCCAGCTCCACCCCGTGGAGGGGCCCGCCAGCCAGGCGTGGCTGGGGAGGGGTGCAGCTCGCTGGGCTCTGGGAATAAGGGGATACAACTACGAAGGCTTTCATTGTTTATTATTATTATTATTATTATTATTATTATTATTATTATTATTATTTTGGGTTTTCGAGGTAGGGTCTGGCTCTAGCCCATGTTGACCTGGAATTCACTATGTAATCTCAGGGTGGTCTCGAACCTACCTCTGCCTCCCAAGTGCTGGGATTAAAGGTATCTGCCTCAGGCCACCAAGCCCTGTGGAGCCTTTCATGGTTGAGCCATGGTCCTGCCGTAGGATCTGAGGTGACACAGCCCTGACTGGTGGGAGCTACTCCAGTGCATTACAGCCCAGTCTTGTGGGATCTCAGGGGGTGCATGTGTATTTCACTTTCAGAGGGGCACAGGGCTGCTCCCAGGCAGGATGCTGGCCTCCCCATCTCCAAAGTCAGGAGGAAGGCTCAGGTCCTCTTCAGTAGCCACCTGCTCCGGTAGAGACCCCCCCATAGTGTTCCCTTTGCCTTGGTTAAAGTAAAGCTAATGGGTCCCAGTGGAGATTCAGGATGGACAGAAGGAAATAAGAACATTCCCTCAGGGGTCAGCAAGAGCAAAGGCCTGTGTCCAGTCTTCCCAACACAGGGTCTGCTGAAGTGGAGGAACATCCAGTAGGAGGAGGGGCTCCCTCTGCACAATGGGGGTCCTGCACAGCCCCTGACATTCCTCAACAATTCTTCCCTCCTCTGGGGCCCTAAGTGGGAAGGTTCATCCACTCACATGCTCACTCTTCAGTGAGAAAAGCAGGGACTAGATGCTGGGCCGGGATGGAAACTGGTGACTTCCACAGTCCCCAGGGGGCCTCAGGACTTGAAGGAATCCAAGCCAGCCGCTTGTCTCCTCAGAGTGCACCATTTCTTCTCCGGGCATAGGTCCCCAGCAGGCAGGCAGGATCCCCTGAGGCTCCATCCTGGGACATTCCATCCATTCCCATGTGCCCCAGGGGGATGGACTAGCCTGCAGAGTTACTAGTGGACAGACAGCTTTTATCCTTTCCCTTGGATGGGGGGCCCTAGGCCGGTCCACCTCTTCCCTTGGTAAAATTTGAGCTCCATAAGGCACATGCCCCACACAGAGGAGACACTCCATATTCCCTGTAGCAAACACCTCTGGAAAGGGGGCACATTTCTTGGGAGGTGGGATGGCTCTGGGACTGGCTGCTGCCCCTGGAAGTGCTTGCCTGCAGTGTGACCTTTGGCTTGGCAGGTGGATGCTGATGACGTCTTTACCAAGGAGGAACAGATCTTTCTGCTGCACCGAGCCCAGGCCCAGTGCGACAAGCTGCTCAAGGAAGTCCTGCGCACAGCAGGTGGGGCGGGGAGAGGAGGAGGGCCTGAGTTCAAGGGCATGAGTTCAAGGGCGGGAGTTCAGGAGGCAGAAACAGACAGGTGGAGGGGCTGAAGGCGCTAGCTAGAGTGGACCCAATAAAAGGGAACCCAGTCAAAATGAAGACCCAAAATGGGTCAGGCAAGAATGAACTCAGTAAGCTCAGGAGATCCTTGGCCTAAATTCTGGGCTCAGGTCTTTAGGATTCCTGCCCACCACCAGCCCCCCAGACGTGTAGAAGCCTTTTGCAGGAGTTCCCAAAAGATTTGTAAATCTTTCCTTTCTCAGTCAAAGTATGGTGGTGTGAAGGTAGCTACAATTCCCATAGCCCCTGTGGGCTTAGACAGGGGGAGTCAAGTCAGGACCAGGAACTCTGATAAGGGCACAGGGCCCTGTCAGGCTTCGCAAGGCCAGCTTCCTTAAGGATAACATGGTAGTAGTAGACTACACTGGGGCTGAGGATGTGGCTCAGTGGATTCCAGGTCTGCCTAGCATGCGCAAAGCTCTGAGTTCGATCCCCAGCTCTGCAGTGTGCACTGTCATCCCAGTACTTGGGAGGAGGAGGCAAGAGGATCAGAAGCTTAAGGTCACCCTTGACTACATAATGAGTTCAAAGCCAGCTTTGGTACATGACTGGAGGGAGGGAAGGAGGGAGGGAAAAGAACGGGGAAGGGAAGGAAAGCAAAAGGAGGAGGGCTCTAGGTGGGTCCTTAGGGGTGAGATAGAGATATAGAGTTGGGTGTGACTCGTATCTTTAAGGGACCCTGGCTATGGAAAAAGGAATTTCACCCACCTAATCTCATAGTTCCTGAACCCCTCTCACATAAGTCTCTTCCCTGTCCCCTTCCTGCACATTTCTTGGAATCGGGTATGGGGCACAGTGGGGCACTCATTCAGGTTTCTGGTGTCTGGCTGATTTCATCAACCTGGAAAGCAGCTTTTTTGTTCACAGGCTGCAGAACCCATACTGTGCTACCCTCACCTCCCAGTCACTTCAAGGTAGGGAGACAGTCCTAAACCCGGACGGACCATCTTCCTAGCCGTGAATGCCTGGAGTGCCCCTCTCTGCCCCCTCCACTTCCACTGATGGCCACGGATGGAGGCAGGAAGGTGGTCACAGCCCTTCTCAGCTTCCCACAGAGCCTCACGTGGGAGGGCTCTCTGGCTTGGGCTGTAGCTAAAGTCCTACAAATCAGAAAATGAGGAGGACTTTGCAGCTAGGAAGAGAGCCCCCCAGCTCAGGTGTGGTCTCCAGGGTGATTTGTGGAACCCTTACTCAAGCATCCTAGATTGGCTTGTCTGTCCACTCCTGACAAACCGCACTTCTTGCTCTTGTCCTCACCACCGGCTTCCTCACCTGTGGCCAGACCTCATTTTCACTATAACCTCTCGATCCCATCTCCCCTGTGCAGTTTGTGCCATGCGCCCCCTAGTGGGACCTTCACTCCTGGGTGACGCACTCCCCCCTCTGATTCCACACTCACTTGTAGCAACCCCATCGCCTCATTAGTTCTCTACCTGGTCAGCAATTTCCACTTTGTGAAACACTTCCTTGCTTCTTGTCTGTGATCTTCCATCAGCAGCTTTGGTAGGCTCAACCTCCCAAAGTATAAAGCGGAGCCTGAGGTGGGGGAGGGAAACACCCCAAGTCTATTGCTTTAACACAGCTAACAATCTGAATTACCCCGATTTCTCCAGCCAACATAATGGAATCAGACAAGGGATGGACACCCGCGTCCACGGCAGGGAAGCCCAGGAAAGAGAAGGCATCAGGAAAGTTCTACGCCGAGTCCAAGGAGAACAAGGAGGTGCCCACTGGCAGTAGACACCGAGGTACGACTGTGTGTCCATGTAATCATCTGACATAGGCTTGGCCCCACCTGCCCCATGATGTGAGGTCCTGTAGAAAGAGGCAGAAACTCCCTTTCCTGGGCAGAAACTTCCCGGGAAAGCAGGATAGGAACAGGGAGGAGAGAGGCCAGGGGCAGCATGAGGAAGGGGTAGGTGATCTGGCTGGGGTCAGGATCTAGGGAGATGTGTAGAGGACTCAACCAGCGCCTCCCCAGGAAAGGAACCAGAGGCTGCAGGAGACCATGGACCCATGGAGAGAAAAAGAAAGAGAGTTCTGGATGACAAGAGAATAGGGGAGAGGCAGAAAGACCCAGAGGGGACTGGGAGGTACAAAGGGAAGGTCTGGAGCCTAGCACATCAGAGGAGGTACAGAGAGATGCGGTGGAGAGAGGATCAGAGAAAGACAGCAAGTACAGCGGGACAAGGAGAGGAGGAGGAAGGGAGATGCGGGGTCGCCTCGTCCCTTAGGGAGGTGAGGGGAGACAAACATAGAGTCCAGGCTGTGGTCACAGGGCCAGTTGGAACCAGCCGGGTGGGCAGCAGATTCCAGATGGGCCACATCTGGGAGCCTGTGGTCACCCTGTGGCTCCCCAGAGACCAGAGGGAATTGTGGGCCTGGCCGGGTGGGGCTGGGAATATGGCGCCCAGGACAGAGAGCCTTTCACCAAGTTGGGTGGGTCCAGCCATCAAGGCAGCCTTCCAGGGAGGCTAGAGAGTCCTGTGGTCAGGGCCCTGCAGGGGGAGAGAAGGAGACTGTGAGCTGGAGAGGAATGTGGGAGATGTAATGGCTGTGACCCTCTGAGGTCACTTAGCATCTCTGCCAGGGCTCCAAAGTGGAATGTGTCACCATCCTTTGAAACCTACCACTAGCACTTGGATTTTGGGAGTTGTATACCTGATGAGTGTGAGACCTAGGTGGTAGAGTGCAGGTTGAGATGGTCGACCCCAACTTCCTAATGAGGCAATGGAAATACAGAGTAGGGATACCTGTGTGCGTTCAGCCACTCTTTGGAAGTCCAGCTTCTATTAGAAACCAGGCATCCTTCCTATCTGTGGTCCCTAGGGAAAGATCACAGAGAGGTCCTCCAAGCTGAAGGAGGTAGTATGAGAAACTGCCCTTCTTTGGAGATACCTGGAAGGTGGGTTCAAGAGCAGAGAGAACAGAGAGGCCTGGCTGAACTCTCCAGGCCAAAGTTTGCATATGACCGCAGAAAGTTACCCACTACGCATGTCCATTCCCAGACTGTCTGGAAAATGGGGCCAGGGTCAGCACTTGCATCATGGGGACTGTAGTCAATTCTATGAGGTCAGGAGGGTGCAGGGTATAGCAGGAATATAGCCTCTCCAGAGTGTTCCAGTCCAGGAGCACACTGTCCCCCGGGGAACCGGAAATCACAGGTGCGTTTGCACCCCTGGATCTTAACTTTGAACATGACTTTGTGCTTGGTGTCTCTGAGCACAGGACGCCCCTGCCTGCCAGAATGGGACAACATCGTGTGCTGGCCGCTGGGGGCGCCAGGTGAGGTAGTGGCTGTGCCCTGTCCTGACTACATTTATGACTTCAACCACAAAGGTAAGGCTGCTAGTAGGTTGGGGACCATGGGGACACCAGGGCTTGGAGCTCAGGGTGTGGGTGGCTCCAGACTTCCTCTAGCTGCTCTGATCTTCCCATGGCCCTACAGGCCATGCCTACCGACGATGTGACCGCAATGGCAGCTGGGAGGTGGTGCCCGGGCACAACCGGACGTGGGCTAACTACAGCGAATGCCTCAAATACATGACCAACGAGACTCGGGAACGGGTGCGAGCCTTCTTTCTCCCTGCCCACCTTAACCCACAAGACCACCCTTACCTGCACTGATAACCTTGACCTATAACCCTGACTCCTCCTGCCCTGGACCTCCAACTCACCCCGCCCACCCTGAATCCCAGGCCTGTTTGTCTCCTACCTGCGCAGGAGGTGTTTGACCGGCTGGGCATGATCTACACTGTGGGCTACTCCATGTCCCTGGCCTCTCTCACCGTCGCCGTGCTCATCCTGGCCTACTTCAGGTAGGCAGGGGAGAGGGCGGAGCGAAGTCCCTGGTGGGCGGGGTCTCTGGCTGGTGGGCGGGGCCCAGGGCGGGTGGGCGGGGTCCAGGGTGGCGCGGGCGGGGTCCGCGGTCTGTGCTTTCCCTTCTCCCCCTTCACCGCCTCCCTTCCCCACTGCGGGGTGTCCCCAGCTTCTCGCTCGCTCACCGGCGCGTCCCCGCGTCCCCAACCCACCGTGATGGTGATGGTGATGTCGCACGCCCCGCAGGCGGCTGCACTGCACGCGCAACTACATCCACATGCACATGTTCCTGTCCTTCATGCTGCGCGCCGCGAGCATCTTCGTCAAGGACGCGGTGCTCTACTCCGGCTTCACGCTCGACGAGGCCGAGCGCCTGACGGAGGAGGAGCTGCACCTCATCGCGCAGGCGCCGCCGCCGCCCGCCGCCGCCGCCGTGGGCTACGTGAGTGACCCGCCGGGTCCCCGCACCTGCAGCCCGTCCTCGCCCCGTCTGTCCCTTACGGCTCTAGCTCCAGGCCGTCGCGGCGAGCCTGGCGCTGCTCAGCCCCGCACCCAGACCCACCGCCAAGGGCTTCCCAATGTGCCCCCTACGACTGCTTCACCCAAGCATCCCAACGCCACCTCAGCCGCTGGCCACCTGCCCCTGTCGCCGCCACACCCCGTCCAGGTCCCTTAGCCAAGCCTGACCCCCATCCTTCAGCCCCGCCCCGGCCAAGGCAGCCCAGACCCCCCCCCCCCCATGATGCAGGACTTGCTGTTTTCTAACCCTGAGCTGGTTTTCTAGGCGGGCTGCCGCGTGGCCGTGACCTTCTTCCTTTACTTCCTGGCCACCAACTACTACTGGATTCTGGTGGAGGGGCTGTACTTGCATAGCCTCATCTTCATGGCCTTCTTCTCAGAAAAGAAGTACCTGTGGGGCTTTACTATCTTCGGCTGGGGTACGGAGGCCCGGGCAGTGGGCAGGGTGAGAAGGGACCCAAGGGTAAGGAACTCACACAGCATGTTCTGTCCCCAGTGTGGGGCCGCAGGCAGGAAGCCTACCCACCTGCTGTGACTCGGACCCCATTCCAGGGTCAGGGAAGACGATTTGGATGGGGGCAGGATTCATCTGGTGTTGGCTTAGTTTAAGGTCCACCTGGGGTGAGAATTCTGGAGGGGGTGGTGCTGAGCTCAGTCCCAAAGGTGGGAATAGAGGACTCTCAGATCAAGATTCAACTTGGGATCAAAGTGGGATCTTTAGTGACACAGGCCAGTCTGGGGCTGGACTTGGAGGCTGGCCATTCCTTCTACCCCCAGCCGCAGAGGCAGGGCTAGCATCTGTTACCAGGAGATGTGGTCCCTGATCCAGAGCACACAGGCCCAGCAGCTCGGTACCATCTGGCTTCAGCAGTCCCTCTGCAGTGGGCTCCCGGGCTCTGATGGTCTCCCAGCACTCCCCCCTCCCTACCACAGGCCCTGGGATCTGGTTACTGATAATTGTCCATTATTGCTGGCAGCTCCAGAGCTTGGCTGGGCTCCGGGGCAAGCAGCCAGATTGCAGAGGGGTGGGCCAGTGGCTGAAGCCTCCTGGGCTCAGCACCCAGAAGCCCTTAGGTTAATCGCCACAGCCTCCCTGGCCCTTGGCACACACCCTACCCCTGACCTCACCACAGCAAGCCCTAGAGCTGGGCAGATCTGGGCCTAGTTCCAAGAATTCACACAGGCTCCTGAGCTAGGAGGTGTCTGTGTGGGCAGAAAACACGTGGATTAGGGGAGCACACAGAACCCTGTGACCTAGGAATGTCACAGCTTTTTCTTACCATAAACCGAGTCACACCCTCCGAGGGTCCACTAGGCTTAGAATCAAGTTGGGAAAGGGAACACCAGAGGTGAAACCATGTGACATCTAAGCTGCCCAGGCCAGGACCCCCAAGGTTCCCCTATGGCCTCTGCTCAGTCTGGGAAGATAACCTCATGTACCCACATCCACAAAGACTAGAGTCTTTCAAACCAGGTGAGGGGGGGGGTGCGTTGTTGGGCCAGAAAAATGCTGGTCACTGTTCCCTCCCCATGGGAGCTCCAAGCCCAGAGAAGTATGCTGAGGACTAAGGCAGAGAGGAAACAGAGCTGCGTGGATAAGCTACTGTTCAGTATGTGCGCAGCAGGCAGACAGAGGTGATCGCAGAAGCCATAGAGCCAGGATGGATGGGGCAGAGGGCTGGAACCTCCAAGGGGAAGTGCTTAGAGCGCCCTATGTGACTAGGCAGCTGGGTTTTGGCTATCATTAAATAGCCCATGTGCCTAGAGGAGGGTTGGGGGCAATAGTCTGGGGTGTCAACAGGGATTGAGGATAGCACGAACAGCCCCCTTACACACTGTCCCGTGTGCCCACAGGTCTGCCTGCTATCTTCGTGGCTGTGTGGGTCGGTGTCAGAGCTACCTTGGCCAACACTGGGTAGGTGCAGCTGCAGAAAGTGGCGAGAGGCTCTGACACAGGCCATAAATACTGTTTCTTCCTCCTCTTCCTCTTCCTCCTCCTCCTCTTCCTCCATGAATTGTGGGCCCAAGCAGTCCCAGCTTCAGGGGTTCTCAGTCCAGCCTTCAGCCAGGACCCCCCCCCCTGAGTAACAGGAGGTGACTTTCAAGAGTGAGGGTGACCTTAGTCCTGGCCACATGCAACAACTCTGTCCTGTGTCCTGACAGCTGATATATAAGCAGGCTGACTATGGGGCCTATGTGGGCTGGCTGAGGAGGTTAAAGGAACTAATTCCTCAATGTCCCCCAGGTGCTGGGACCTGAGCTCTGGGCATAAGAAGTGGATCATCCAGGTGCCCATCCTGGCCTCTGTTGTGGTGAGCAGCAGTAGAGGGGTGGTATGGGAATTAGAGACCCAAAGTCTTAAAAGCCAACTACTCTAGTCCCGATGGGGAAACTGAGGGCCCCAGGAGCCACTGAGATACAGTGGCAGATCTGGGCCTGGGGCAGGGCCATGGCTCCGAGTCCTTGCTCTACCTCACTAGGATGTAGCCTCCAATGCAGCCTCGTCCTTCCTCACAGCTCAACTTCATCCTCTTCATCAATATCATCCGGGTGCTTGCCACCAAGCTTCGGGAGACCAATGCTGGCCGATGTGACACTCGACAGCAGTACCGGTGAGCCCCGACTCCTCAGTGTTGAGGGTGGAGTTTGGGGGTCATTGGTTGCCAGTACCAAGTACCCAAGGGAAAACAGAGGAGGCTCCATCCCTGAGCTTGTTGCAAAGGGCGCTCTGGCTTTGTGGCTCCCCTGACCGCTTGCACACCCAGGCCCTGGTCCGCACAGCAGTGGTGGACAATGTCCTCCCAGATCTCACTTGGTATCAAACCCTGCATGAGAGCTGAGGCCTTTTCGTGTGGGGCGAACCCAGCTTTCCTCACAGAGCTGCTAGGAGCCCCAGGGATCAGTGGATAGTGGCTGGCTCCAAAAACAAAATGGCTCAGCTGAACCTGGAGGGTTGGACCGTGAAGGAATAAGCTCATGCCAGCAAGTGCACAGGGCCCGGGAACAGAGGGACTGCAACTGTGGTCCACTGTAGGCCCACGCCACACTCTACCTCCTTACAATGCCCATCCTGGGTGAACTGGGTTGTCCCATAGTGGCCGGAGCCTCTGGCCCCTCCACAGCTTCTGGAGCCTGGGCTTAGTTGAGGGGGCATGTGCTGGGGAAGGGGCGCGGCCTGACCTGCACACCCCACCAGGAAGCTGCTCAAGTCCACGCTAGTGCTCATGCCGCTCTTCGGAGTCCACTACACCGTGTTCATGGCCTTGCCTTACACTGAGGTCTCAGGGACGCTCTGGCAGATTCAGATGCACTACGAGATGCTCTTCAACTCCTTCCAGGTGCGAGGCCTGCCTGAGGCAATGGGGGCCTGGTTGAGGGGGAGGGAAATCGCCCTGATCCCATGCCCCTCTCCCCGCAGGGATTTTTTGTCGCCATCATATACTGTTTCTGCAATGGGGAGGTAAGCAGTGGGCAATGCAAGTGCAGGGCAGGGGATACTGCAGATGGATACTGGGCTTCCCCAAACTTTGTCCTTCCATTCTTCCCCCCTGTTCTTTCCTTGTTCCTTCAAGAACCTCCCTGATCTTGTTCTGAAGGAAGAGAGAGGGCTTTAATCTCTGTTCAGGCTCAGGATGTGCTAGGATGTGTGGATTCTTTCATTTGAAGCATAGCAACGCGTCTTCTCAGACCTGCGAGGGAATTCTTTGGAATTAAGCCTGAAGGGCTCAGCCACCTTTGGGCCCATTTGAGCCTGTGGATGCTAGGTGTTCCAGTTGCCTATAGCCAAACACTGCTCTGAGGATGGTGGGATTTGACTTGGCCTTGGAATTTTCCCAGTAGTCCTTCGTTCATTCACTGCTGGGTGGGTGTTGCAGATCAGGGGTGGAGGCATTACTGAGTTAGTGGGGGAGGGGACACATGGCTCAAGGGTTAAGGGCACATCTGACTGCCACCTGTCTACCTCCTAAGGTACAGGCAGAGATCAAGAAGTCTTGGAGCCGCTGGACACTGGCATTGGACTTCAAGCGCAAAGCACGCAGTGGGAGCAGCAGCTACAGTTACGGCCCAATGGTGTCTCACACAAGTGTGACCAATGTAGGACCCCGTGCGGGACTCAGCCTGCCCCTCAGCCCCCGCCTGCTACCTGCTGCCAGCACCAATGGCCACTCCCAGCTGCCAGGCCATGCCAAGCCAGGGGCGCCATCCCTTGAGACAGAAACCACACCAGTTACCATGGCTGTTCCCAAGGATGATGGATTCCTTAATGGCTCCTGCTCAGGCCTGGATGAGGAGGCCTCTGGGCCTGCAAGGCCACCCCCATTGCTACAGGAAGAGTGGGAGACAGTCATGTGACTGGGCACCAGGAACCAGACTACTGGCATGGGGTGGATGGACAGATGGACCAAAAGACTTACGGTTGGATGGGTGCCCATTCAGGGTTGGGCCAGGAGGAAAAACAAAGGAAGAAAAAAAAAAAGAAAACAAAAAAAAAAAAAAAGGAAAAGGAAGCGGTGTGTGGCTTCCTGTGGTCTGAACTAGGGATGCATTTCAGGAGGGAGGGGTCCAGGAGCCATGGAGGAGTTTGGCAGAGTTCACCCCAGAGATTGGGATGAGGCCCTGGGTCTCGTTACCTGGGAGGGCGCCCAGCCTGGTACCATCCAACAGAAAGGAGATTCCATTTTAAGGGCTTATTTTGTAGGATTCACAGCATCTGGGTGGACCTAGAAGGGAATGTGGCCCAAGTCTTCCCTGTCACCATGAGCACACTTGACCCACGCCTATAGCAGACCCAGGCTCCTCCAAGCCAAGTCCTCTGCCTGCTGGCCCTCACTGCCTGCTCAGGTCTATAATCCATTCTCATGCCACCAAGTGGACCTTTCCGGGCTGGTGGCAACTCAGGCCTCCAAGCACAACTCCAGCCCCAGTGGCAGAACTGATATGCCTCTAGTTACCAGGCAGAGGTTGCAGGGGTGTGTGCCCTGGCCAGTGAGTGCAAGACTCTGGCTTGGGGCCTGTGAGGAGCCAGGAGGAGCGTGAGCCCCAAAGTTGACTGGAGTGTGGGTCTGCAAAGCTGGACCCATGCATTCACTAACCCCCAGGAACACCTCCCCACCACTGTAATCCATCCCTGGACCCTGCCCAGCCCTGTCTTGAGTCATGGATCCCAGAATGGCACAGCTGCTAAGCCTGATGTGAAGGCTACATGCCTATTTGCTTACCCCATGCTCTGGACAGAATGAGCTGCTGGCTCCTGCTCAAGTTTAGATAGCTCTGCCTCTGCGCTTTTGCTGGTGCTCACATCACATCATGTGCCTTCCTACCCCAGCTTAAACCACCCTACTTTTTCCTTTGTACCCAGCATTCTAGAAAGCCCCTCACCTTCCCCAGCCTCCTCCCCCAGGGGAGAAGTTTTAGACCTAAGCTATACAACAGGGTGATGGACATACACCAAGCACTCTCCAGATGGTCAGCAAGGCAAGCACCCGAGGGCCTGGCACTGTCGCAGACACTATGTGGAATGGTGGTAGGGGCAAAGGGCAGGTCCTGAAGGGCCACTGAACCATCTTGGGCATCAAGCACTTCTGTGGATATGGTGGGAGACACTGTCCCCCAGAGGGACAGCACAAAGTTTGAAGAATGACTCAGTTCCTACTTCCATGTGGAAACCAGAGGCATTGCATGGGGGTTGAAGGAGAGGTAGCCTGGCACGAGGCAGGTGGCAGTGATGGGAAGAAGGATGCTGTTGTCAGGAAGGACACTGGATGTGGCAGTGGCTGGAGTGAGGCCACAGGAGAGCCAAACCTCATCCCCTTCCCTAGGGATAGCTTCAGGGTCTGGACTTACCAGTCAGCTCACCTCTCAGAATTCTGAGAACCTCCAGACTGCTGAGCCTTCAGGGACACTGGTTGCCCACCCCATGGGCAAGCTCACTGGGTTGAGCTGGTAACTTCAGGCCCCATGTCTGTCCCATGCTGTTCTGTCAGGATGCTCATTTACCTGGAAACAGTAGGCCCATGCCAGGCTGTGCCTCTCCCCTGCCTTTTTGGTTCCCTTTGGAGACCCCCCCCCCCATAGGCCTATCCTTCTCCTTTGGAAAGATTACCCCCAGGACTCCAGCTAGGGCTAGTGTGCTGAGGACCATCCAGGCCCCTCACATCCAGTTCCAACCCCTCCTTGGGGTATTTGCACCCAGGATAGAGCCAGCCCCTCCCCACTTAGACTGGGCACTATTTCTCTCAGACTAGATATTCAGGACATCCATCAGCCCCAGACCCTCACCCAGAACCACAGAACCAATTCTGCTCTGGACTGGGAGCCCCTAGGTCTGGACTGGCCTCTACTCAGAGAGGCCCCTGAGCCCCACCTGGCCTGCCCAGGTGCTGGTAGAGGAAATAGAAGCCCTCAGCAAGCCTGGCAGATGGTCAGGACCCTGTTTGCCTTGAGCAACGGCTGGAGCCAGGTGGTCACTTCTCCCTTCAAGGCCACACAGCCCAGCCAAGCCACAGGGAACATGTAAACAGCACCCGGGCTGGGCAGTGAGTGGACAGAGAGGGGGGCACCAAGAGACCCCCAGCCACAGCCTCCTTAGCCTGCTGTCCAGGCACCTCATGAGGCCCTGGACTCCAGGTCTATTTAGTAAGGTGGCCAAGTTCAGCTTCCACCTGTGGCTTGGGCATGGAGACAGGCCCATCTCCCCAGTGCAGTCTGGGAGACGTGCCTCTGAAGACCCTAGGAAGGAACGTCCCCGAAAAGGAGTGGGCACAGACCTGGCTTCCAGTAGGGCTGGCTAAGCCCACAGCTCTCAGGTCAGACAGACAATCAGAGCTTTTGCTGCTGACCCCCCACCTACATGTCCCCCTCAAGAACAGGGAGGGTGCTCTGCCATCACTTTGCAGTGGGCAGGCCATGGTAGCCCACACTCTCCCACCCTCACCCTGTGGAGGTGGACAGAGGGACAGATGACGGGAAAGGATGTTGAGTTCTCTGGAGGTACAAGATGGATACAACCTAGCCCTGTTCTGGGCATCTGTGAGGGGGCACAGCTCTGCCCTAGATCCAAAAGGTTACTGGCTTGCTTTTGGTTATGAGAAGAAGTCTGACTGTGGGGACCCAGCTGGGGACTGGGGATGTGGGGCTTGCTGTGCAGCTCCAACATACAAGCTGGTCCCTCCCTGTCCCTGATGTCTCCTCAGCCAACCACAAAATGATCCCACCCTGAGACTACCATAGCCAACTGAAATAAACCTTGGCTTGGGGGCTGGTCCTACTGACCATGAAGGGCAGTGGTGGGAAGGGACTCATGTCAGGCTGGAGCCTGGGCCCCAGCTGGCTTAGTGACTCTGGACAAATCACCCTCCTCAAGCTTCAGTTTCTAAGAGGTCAGCTCTCCTGACCCGAGTGGACTCGGAACCCACCTCAACATAGTACACTCCCAGGAGATGTTTCATTTGCCTGAACAGGGCCTGTGCCCTTCCTTCTTGGGCAGGCTTAGGACAGAAGGATAAGTAAAACATCACCAGGTTTCCTTCTGCTTCAATGTCATGGTCATGCAGGTGGTGGAGGGGGGCACAGGGGGTGGGTATAGATGCTGTGCAGACCCCATTGGTCCAGAGGCTGAAGAGCAGCCAACTCCAGAACATCTCTGGGCAGGACAGGGGCCAGGGTCTGCAAGACCGGCCCATCCATATTCCAGGCTTCCAACCATCCTTTCTGGCCTAAGCCTTCCATCTGTGGGTGAATGCAGAGGAGGGAAGGTCTCTCCACGGTCTTATATTAGTTGCACAACTTCAGGGCCCTTGCCCATGGCCTTGAGGGGAGGGGGGCACTGATTACAAGGACTCATGGTTTGCAGCCAATTCTGCCATCATGGTGAGAAGTAGACAGAACCATGGGGTTGGGGACATGGGCTATGGCTCTAGTGGGGATCTCTGCAGGTGGGTCGTCTTCCTGGGGCTCCTGCTGGCTTTGCTTCCCAGTGACATAGAGGAAGGGCCAAAGCCAGGCTGGAAGACTGGAAGATGAAATGTGGGGAAATGAGAGGTGGGCTCTTAGCCACCTGATTCCTTTCTCAGCCATGGAAATAGCTCCCCCTCAATGGCCTGGCCTGGCATATAAGGCCCTTTTACTGTCACACAGGCAGCCCGAGACCAACCTGTCCCTGACTCCCAGCACTTCTAACGGGGGTAACGTTGGTATGAACCACACCCTAGCTCTTTCCTGAAGGCCACTCTGTCACACTATCTGCACCAACAAGCTCATTTATATCACCAAGATAGAGGGGTGTATTGAGCACAAGTTTCAATGTATGTGTTTGTAAGTACATATGAACTTGTGTGTTTATTTGTATTTGTGTCTGCTTATGGCTCTATTGGCACACGTCTGTATGTCCATATTTATATCATTTGTATATGTCTGTGTCTCTTTGTGCATGTCTGTGTCTTTTGGTGTGCCTGTGTGTATGTATCAGTGTGTATTTTTGTTTGTATGTGTGTCTGTGTATGTGTGTCTATTTTGTGTGTGTGTGTGTATCCGTGGTCTGCGAATGCCGCCTGTGGGTGGAATTTGGCCCCCAGGCATGTTTGGTTTGGCTCTTACAGTATTTTCAGCATCTTGAGCCAACTTTTAAAAATCAGGATATTTCACATAAAAATTCAGCTTTCCAGCTTCTCTTAAAAATTCAGAAGCCCTGGCAGTCTGAGGCCAGCATTCCCATGAGGCCACTCTCCTCCCAGGCTGCACAGGGCTGGACGCCTCCTCCTCCTCCCTTCCTCAGTGCCTTGGGGACGGTAGGGTTTGGGACCCAGAGTGTGTGGTCACCACTCCATTGAGTCTATCAGGGAGTGTGTGCATGAACGCATGCGTCTGCAACATAAGATGTTTGCACCTGTGTGTGTGTGTACGGCAATTATGAGGCAAATCTGGGTGTTGCTATGTTCACAACTGTCTGTAGGTCCTCGTGTGAAGTCTGTGTGGGGGAAATGCGTGTAAAGGTATGTGTGCATGGGGGGGGGCTTATTCATGGCCATGTGGAGTGTGTGGGCCACTGTGGTCTGGCATGCTCTGAACAGGGGCCTCTTCCGGCCTTTGAGGGGGAATCAGATTCCCAGCTTTTGGCTGGACTGCCTTGTGGGATTTATTTCTGTCTCGGTGCCCACCAGAGGCCTGAGTAATGGGAACATTTAAAGAAAACCAGTAAATGCATACGGAAGGGGAAGGCTAGCTAGGAAACTCAGCGCAGACACCCTGCCCAGGCCACAGCTGTGAGAGCCGAGGGCCAGGCCTGAGCCCAGGAAGGAAGTCACCTAGGATCCAGCATGCACTCCCACACATCGTTCATTGCCCACTTCTGCTCATTCAGGCCAGCTGGTGGGTGAGCTCTCTCACCCCACTTGAGGATCCCCTGGGGCAGCAGTGGGCATCTTGAGGGCTTGGCTCCAAGAAGGTCCAACAAGGAAATGCTACCTGGGGCTGTGCAGAAATAAGGCATACCCTCCCCCAGCCAGGTGGGTCCACATCTCCAGATGTCCTGTACATGCACACACACCTCCCACAATGCAGTTCAGAGAGACTGTGGTGACCCAGCAGCACTAGGCCTGTCCTTAGGGTTGGGAGGGCACTTAAGGCTCTCTCCAGACCCAGCACCCTGGAATACCTTGAGCCTGTTCTCCCCAGGAAATGGCCACCACTGTTCTGTGTATCAGATTGACCGAATCCTACTGTGGATCACCTCTGATGACCAGCTCTTAACAAGGGGCACAGGCCCATGGGAAAGGGATGTGTTTGGGTGACAGGGCTCTGCTGGCGGTGCTGACCTGGGCTCCAGGCACCCAGTTGGTGTTTCCACTGCCCCCTAGTGGCCATATGAGGACAACGGCGCTGCAAAGACCCTGGCAGCAAGGGGTTTCATCTTGGCTTGTGGGTGACCATCAGCCAGGAAGCTCTGAAGGGCAATCTTTCAGACTGTCCAGAGGAAAAGTGCTTGGCTCCTGACAGACCATCAGACTTCCTGTGGGTCAGTTCTTTGAAGGCAGGTTTGTCATTGGCTTCACAGCTGTGTTATCCACATCTGGACAGTACCCAGCTTAAGATAGGTCCTCAGAAAACACGGAATCAGTGCCTTATCCCCCCAGGTCCTGTGGGGTCGGTGGGCCCCATCCCTGGCCCTGAATGTCTCATGAATATGGCCCATGGAAAGGCGACTGAGCGAGTGGGAGCCTCACACAATTGGTCCATAGACCCCCACAGGGGCTTAAGTGTGAGACAGGCCAGAGCATTCCCTCAGAACACACCTGTCCCAACAGGAAGAGGCCAGGTATCATTAGAACCCCAAGCAGCAGGGGCCTGGAAAGCTGAGTTGTCCAGGACTGGCCTGGAGAGCTGGGCACTGCCCCTGCTGGACCATCTTCTCAAGCCCTGGGACAAAGTGCCCACCGGGGCTGGGAGGTACCCCTTACCTCCTCCTCCAACCACGGTGCCTCTAATCCCAGCACTCTGGAGACAGAGGTAGGAGGATCACCTACCCAGAGACCACATAGTGAATTATCCCAGGTCAGCCTGGGCTACTTCAAAAAACCAAACCAAAACAAAAGAAAAATGACAAAACAAACAAACAAGATATCACTGTTAACTAACTTTAAACGGCTTTGACCTGATCTGCAAGGCTGTGATCGGGACTCCAGAATGTTTGCAGCTCTTACTTTTTTTGCTTCCTTTGCCCTGCATGTGTGTATGTATGGAGCGCATGCATTTGTTTGTGTATGTGCACATGTGTGGAGACCAAAGATTGACATCGGATGTCTTCCTCAATTGCTCTTTACCTTAGTTTTATTATTTACTTATTTGAGAGAAACAAAGACAAGAGACAGAGAGCACTGGCACACCAGGGCCTCTTGCCACTGTAAACAAACTCCAACACATACATCACTTTGTGCATCTGGTTTTACGTCGGTCCTGGGGAATTGAACCCAGGCCATCCATCCCGCTTTGCAAGCATGTGCCTTTAACCTCTGAGCCATCTTTCTAGCCCTACATTACTTGTTGAGACAGGGTCTTTCACTAGATCTAGAGCTGATTCTGCTAGAAGAGTCGGCAGGCACCGCTGACTCTCCTGCCTGCATGCTCAGCACGAGGATTCTAGGTGTGCTCCTGTGTGGGTGCTGGGATGTGAACTCAGGTCCTCATGCTTTGCGGGGCACTTGACCCACTGGGCAAGCCAAGGCTTGCTTGCAAAGCCTTCCAGGTTCAGTTCTCCAGCCATCCACTTAGAACAGGCATGTTCACAGTGGCAAGAGACGTTTGCACATGCGAGCATACATACATGTGCAAATATTTATTTTTTAAAAAAGAGTTGGGTGTGGTGTCACAAGCCTTTAATCCCAGCATGCAGGAGGCTGAGGTAGGCCTGCCTTAGGCTACAGAGTGACCTCCAGGTCAGCCTGGGCTAGAGATTTAGTCTTTGATCAGTTGGTCCTGGTGGAGTCAGGGAGTGAAGAATCTCTTTCAAGGGCATGTCCCTAATGACCTAACTTCCTTCCTTCCAGGAGGCTCACCCACCCAAGTGTCCTACAACCTCCTAAATAGTGCCACAGGTTGGGATCCAAGGGCAGGGACCACAGCTCAGTGGTAAAGTGTTTGTCTTGCCTGTGCAAGGCCTTGGGTTGGATTCCTAGCACCACAATGAATGAATGAATTGAATGAATGACAAAATGCTGTATGGAAGGCTGGGGAGATGGCTCAGCGGTTAAAGGCGCTTGTTTGCAAAGTCTGACAGCCCAGTTCAATTCCTCAGCCTCCCATGTAAAGTTGGAAAGGCAGTTGTTTGAGTAGCGAGAGACTCTGGTGTGTCCCCCTTCCCCACATACTCTCACATGTGCAAATAAATAAATAGCAAGTATAGTATGTGACCATTTGATACTTTTATTCACTCAGCACAAAGGCCTTGGCACCCATTAAAGCCGGCACATGTATTAATACTGATCACTTTTAGAAAGGGTTTTGTGGAGCGCACAGGCTGGCTTTGAACTATGTAGCTAAGGATGACCTTGGACTTATGATCCCGTCTCCATGTCTGGGTTGTAGATGTGAGCCACTATGCCCAGCTGAGAAGTACTCTATGGTAATGAGAAGGTGAGTCTAACTCCTCACCTACTGAACTATAGTTTCCTCCTAGCTTTTGACAGTTATAAATAAACCTGTAATGACATTTGTGGAAACTTTGAGAGAGTGTGTGAGAAAGTGTCAGACATAGAGAGAATGGGCGTGCCAGGGTCTTCAGCTACTGCAAACAAACTCGAGACACATGCGCCACCTTGTACATCTGGCTTTACAGGGATACTGGGAAATTGAACTCAGGTCCTTCTGCTTTATAGGCAAACAACTAAACTGCTAAGCCATCTCTCCAGCCCTGTGTGAACTTTAAAAAATATATTTTTGCTGCGGGGTGGTGGTGTATGCTTTTAATCCTGGCACTGGAGAAGCTGAGGTAGGAGGATCTCTTCAAGTTCAAGGCCAGCCTGAGACTACATAGTGAATTCCAGGTCAGCCTGGGTTACAGTGAGACCCTGCCTCAAAAAACAAACAACCAAAGATTTCTGTTTTGTTCCAAAATGGTTTTACTTTTATTCTCTTTTTTAAAGGCAGGGTCTCTCTAGCCCAGGCTGGCCTTAAAGCTGCTCTCAGTGCTGGGATTAAAGATGTGAGCCAGCACACCACTCTTTTTTTTTTTTTTGAGAATCTCACATTGTAGCTCAGGCTGGCCTCAAACTCATGGCAATCGGCCTACCACAGCCTGAGTGCTGCATGAGCCACCATATCTGGCTTGGTTTTACTTTTAAATCTATGACAATTAGTTTTTGTACCTTGATGTCTGAATCATGCTGCCTTTCATTATTTCATTACAGATCTTTATGGTGACTTTTTCCAGTCTGACTAGACAGTTCCTGTCATGGATCCTTCTTCCACTGTTTCCGTTTCTTTGCTCATCATTTCTCCACACCCTCAGCAAACGCTGTGGCTGCCTTCCTGACAGTCTACCCTTCCCTCTCTCAGAGAATACCAGCTGTGGTCCTGGCCAATTACCCTTAGCCCCTCCCCCAGCACATTTCTTTATAGCTTGTGATGGCCCTATGACAGTAATGAACAAATGAAAAATAAGGTGCTGGGCGTGGTGGTACTGGTGGCTGAAGTAGGAGGATATGTGAGCTCAAGGCCATCCTGGGAATAGAGTGTGCATTCCAGGTCAGCCTGGGCTAAAGAGAGAGACCCCCCCCCTTCAGAAAACAAAAAATTAGACTGGGTGTGGTGGTGTACGCCTTTAATCACAGCAAAAGGGAGGCAGAGGTAGGAGGAGCGCTGCGAGTTTGAGGCCACCCTGAGAGTTCCGGGTCAGTCTGGGCTAGAGTGAGACCCTACCTCAAAAAACAAAAACAAACAAATAAAAAAAATCAGGGCTGGAGAGATGGCTCAGCAGTTAAGGTACTTGCCTGCAATGCTTAATGACCCCAGTATCCACATAAAGCCAGATGCACAAAGTGGCACATGCATCTGGAGTTCATTTGCAGTGGCTGGAGGCCCTGGCATGCCCATTCTTTGTCTCTCCTCTCTCTGCTTGCATTTAAAAAAAAAAAAAGAAAGAAAAAAACATGGAAACAAAAATATTTAAAGAAAGGCAAGCATGGCGGGCAGGACTTGAAGCCATGGTTTCTTTGGGCGGCCTGCTTGCTGTCTGCCCTTCTGCCCACATCCTGAATCTTTGGCAGGGCAGATGCCACCATGGGAGACTAAAGCTGACAACTTGGGGGAGGGGGAGCACATGGCCTCAAGCAACCATTGGACCACCTTGCACTTCCTCCTGTTCTCCCCCTGCTGGGCTCCTCTTGCTGTATTACCTGCTGTAGTCAGTGCAGAGGAGTTTCCTCCACACTTCCTCTTCTTACAGGGATGTCCCGCCACACCCTGCAATGCATTACAATTTTCCATGGTCTGTGATTTTTGCTTGACTCTGTAATAGTCTCTTGCTGCCACAAATGAACATCAGATATATGAGCCACTTTCTGTATCTAGGTTTACATGGATGCTGGGGAATTGAACCTGGGCCAGCAGACTTTGCAAGCAAGCACCTTTAATCTTTGAGCCATCTCTTCAGCCTGTTTTTCTCTTTTCTTCTAGGGCACAAAGCATGTCAGACCCAGAAGCACCTCCTGTTTTCTCTCTGGGCTCAGGGTTCTCTACTCTAGCTCCAGGGCTGGGGCTGTGGGAACTCAGTTCTTAATCACCAGGTGTCTGAGTATCCTTTATTCCTACCTCCAGTCCTTACAAATGTGGTCAAGTTTGGTCCCTGTCCTAAGGGAGCTGAAGTCTCAGCCTTGTCACAATGACATTCTGGTCACTTCAGTCCTCACCCAGAACTACATGCTTCTGCTTCTCTTCTCCACAAGAATCACCTTTTGACAGTTGTCTCAGAACTTTTTTTGTCTTGTCTATTTTTGGGAGACAGGGTTATGTCTAGCTCAGACTGGTCTTGAACTCACAATGTAGCAATGGCTGACCTTGAGCTCCTGATCTTCCTGACTCCACCACAGCTGGTTTCACGGCTTTCATTTAGAGGATTTTATTGTGTACTGTGTGTGTAAATATAACCCACGGCATGGAAGCTCATGGGTGGCAGAGCTGGACTGTTATGTTTCTGGAACACAGCATACAGGAACAATCACACTGGATGAGTTAGGGCTGGGGGCTGGAGGGTCAAGGGAAGCCCTGTAAGAAACTCCAGGTGTCACCTTCCTGGAGAAGCAGCTTCAGTCGGCCATTCATATTGAGTCAGAGCTAACACAGCCAGTCCTTCATCCTGGAAAGCCAGCTCCATGGAAGCTCCCGGGTCTAAGCCCCATGACCACACTTAAAACCCACCTCATTCAACCTCTAGCAGAGCAGACCTGTCCTAGGAGAGCATCTCTCTGACTGGTAGAAGGAGAGGCGCTACTAGTGGAGGGGCAGAGTCAGAGAAGAAATGTGGGAGCCCAAAGCCTGTGGTGGCTCAGCATGGAAGCTCCTCAGAGCCCACTTTCCTCGCTGTCACTGTTGGGGGGGGGTTCAGAGGATCTCTGTGGAGGTCCCTCCTACCATCCTCAGACAACCACATGGTCCAGGCCTGTGGAAGTTGGAAGAGAACTCTCAGATACCTTATGGACCAAGAGTTCTTTTTTCTTGTTTGTGTGTTATACGCACCCTTGTGGCACCTAATGCCTTACCTGCAGCAGGTATGTTCCTCTGCATTGGCTGGAGCAGAGCAGAATGCTGGGTGTCCCACTCCATCACTCTTCTACTCATTCTTGTTTGAGCTGAAGTCACTTACTGATCCTATAGCTGGCCTTTTTTTTTTTTTTTTTCCTCCCACAAGCTCCAATAATTCCTGGGTCTCTGTTCACCTACAGGACTAGGGCTACAGGCACATGTGGCCATGCCCAGTTATTTAGGTGGGTTCTGGGTATTTGAACTCAAGTGATCTCAAGCCCCCTAAAGCCTTCATGCTGGTGCAGGAAGCACACTTAGCCACTGAACCATCTCTCCAGCCCTGGAGCAGGACATGGGTCCAGGTCAGCCTCAGCCTTCTTCACTCCTCCAGCCTCAATATGCCCAGACCAACCCAGAGGTAATTCACACTAAGCACCATCTCTGCAGTCACCTGCTTTGAAGAGCTCAAACTCAGGCTGGAGAGATAGCTCAGTGGTTAAGGTGCTTGCTTGCAAAGCTTAAGGACTGGAGTTTAATTCCCCAGTAATGCCAGATGCACGCATGCATCTGGAGTTCCTTTTCAGTAGTTAGAGGCCCTGGCACACCCATTCTCTCTCTCTCTCTCTCTCTCTCTCTCTCTCTCTCTCTCTCTCTCTCTCTCTCTCTCTCTCTCTCTCTCATAAATAAAATATTAACAAAAACAACAAAAAAAAGGTCAAACTCAAGCATCCAGAAAACAGGAAACACTAACAGGGTTTTGTCACACAAGGTTTTTTTTTTGTCTATTTCAAAAGATTTAAAAAAGCACAGAATACATACATATATACAGAGCCAGACATACTCAGAACTGTGGATGGTAGGGAGCCTCAGGAGTTGACCTTACCCCATGGGGGTTCAAACTTGATGGACTGGCTCAGTTCTCAAGATCTGGAAGTGATGGCCAGTCCAGCCCCACGCCACCCACGACCACCTTCCTACAGGACAGGCTTGACAGGCAGGTGGGACATAGGGAAGGCCTCAGTCAGAGTCACAGGCCTCTTGTCCAGTGGTGGCCTCCACAGCAGACGCTAGGTTGTCCTCCTGGCCTTTTAGCCGCTCACCTGGATGGAGAGCAAACAAGTAAGGTGAAGGACCCTGTACTTGGGCCACCACCGAGGAGGGCAGGAACCCAGCCAGCCAGGGCTGCACTTACGGATCAGCTCAGCGATGGCCCTCTGCGTCCGCTTTTCTAATTTCTCCAGCTTCTTGGACACATCTCTCTTGAGGTCCCTGAAGCAAGGAGGAAGGTAAGAAGCTCAAGGCCACACTGGTGTGGTCCTGGGCTATTCCTGCAGTGTCCTCAGAATTCAGAGTCATACTCAGCTGCCTGAGGGATTGTCCCAGGGAGACCAGAGCACTGACTTCTCCCTCTCTCTGTCCCCCAAGACCCAGATCCTTCTGAATCCCACTGAGGTGGAAGGTGAGCACCAGAGACCCACTTCAAGGTAGAGGCCGAGTCAAGGTGTGCAGAGGTGGACGGTTCCACAGGGGTCCTCCCACCACATGGATGACAGGGAGTGACTGACTTGCTCCCTCACCTGGATTTCCAGCTAAGCAAGCATGTGAACCCATCTTGTGTTCTCAGGTTCTCGGTTCTCCAGGACACACCCCTAACTGTTTTCATCAAGCTAAAGCCCCCATAGAGAACTAACTGCAGGCATGAGATACATAGCCCCAATCGCTGGCCCAGGGTACAGTGATATACACACCTCTGGCACCCAGCAGCCTCATCACCCTCTTCTCTCAGCTCAGTGAGAGAGGGCTCTGTGGGCTGCGAGGTTTGGAGAAGATGAGCACCCCATTTCACAGATTAGGAAACAGAAAGAGAAATGATGTTTGCCTGTCCATTTCTCTCACTGTAGTCTGTCTTTCCCTCTCTCTCCGTCCTTCCTTCCCTTCCTTCTTTCCTTCCCTTCCCCTCTCTTCCTTCCTTTCTTTCCCTCCCTCCCCTCCTCCCCTTCTTTCCCTCCCTCCCCCTTCCTTCCTTCCTTCCTTCCTTCCTTCCTTCCTTCCTTCCTTCCTTCTTTCGTGCAAAAGGCTTTGCTCAAATGAGTCTCCATAGCAGGGTGGGAATGATTGTTCCCCCAGCCCCCTGGATCCTTTCCCAGCACTCTCTGCCCTCACTCATTCGTGTCCTGTTCAGCCCTTATTGCTGACTTGTGTGGCCCTATGTCCACACCACCTGTCTTCCATTGTGGGGGTGGGCACCCAAGGCCACAACAAGTACTAAGTCCCAGTCCCATTGGTCTGCATCAGCTTGCATGGGCAAGACTCACCAATCAGGTTTCCGGGGTGCCAGGTTGGCCAGGTCCTGGGAAAAGAGACACTCATCAGGGTCAAGAGAAAGTAGAAAGACAGGACAGAGAAGTAGGGAAAAGGGACACATGGAAAGAGGAAGGCAAGGAAGAAGGTGGAAAGGGATTAAAGACATGAAGAAATGAAGGGGAGGGGGAGAGTGGGTGCAGAAGGAGCAGTGAGGGAGGGCCACTCACCACTTCCTCAATGACCGGCTCCGGCTTGGCGGCATCCAGCTGCTCCTTCACCTTCTCTTCCACTAGAGGGTGCAAGAGTAACGCAGGACTGTCAGACAAGAGCTCTCACGCTGCCTTAGTGGCCCAGGGGAAGGGGAGAATCCCTGGGTTTCTTGTCCCCACTTTTCTCCTGGTCCCCCAACCAGCCAGAAATGAAGCCCCAGGATAGGCAGCTCTGGAGGCGAAACCTGCATTTCCTAGGATGAAGGTAGTCCCCAAGGGCAGAGAGGGACAGCAGGAAGCTGCACCTGAAGTGGACAGGGTGCAGACCTCTTATCAGAACACAGGTGCTAACCTAGCTTTGGCCTCCCCAGCTGTGAAATGGGAGGGTTGCCTGTGAGCGTGGCAAGTGTGGCTTTGGGAAGGGCTCTGGGGATTTCCTCCAGGTCTTGTCAGACCAGAGTCATCCTATGTCAGACATGTGCCGGCAGGCACCTCTTGGCCAACTGCCAGTACAGCAGGCCTCTGGGTGCCCCCTGCTGGGGGGACAGATGATAGAATCACTAACAACTGTGGGCTCTGAGCTACTCCAACTCCATCATCAGGGGCCCATGAGTGTCCTCCTGCCCTTCTCTGCCGCCACATGTGAGTCCTGAGTGGCCTCCTGGCTACTACATGGGGCCAGTCCCTCCTTTCTCTCCTGCCCTACCCACGCCCTGCCACTGCACTACCAGGCATGGTGCAAGTTGTCTGAAAAGGGCCTGGTTGTCAGGGAAATGAATGGTGGGTAAGCAGGCTGGGAATGAATGACTGGACCTCTATTTTATGAGGTACTTATTCATCTATTACTTGTACAACTAAAGGCCGATAAAAGAATAAAAACCAAGACTCTCTAGCGCAAGGGGTGGTGATCCACACCCTGAGGTGGAGACCGTGCACAGTTGTCACATTATTCCCAACCTGCTCCAAGGTGGGAAAACCTGGGCTGGGTTTTTCTCAAGCCCCGTGTTTCCTGCCCACTGTTCTGACTGGATGGTCAGCCTCTCACTCTGGTCCACTCAGGGCACATAGGACTTACCACCTTCCCTGCTGCCCAAGGGCCCCAGGCCACTTCTACTATTCAGCCCAGGTGTGCCTCTAGAGGCTGTGGCCCTATCTAGGACTCCTGGCAGACCCTAGTGGCCTCCAGCTCGAGGTGAGCAGGTGCAATAGGCCTCTTTATTGTCCCTATGGCCTCTCTTCTATCCCTCAAGGCTATCTCCCAGCCATGACAGGTGTTGGCAGGTCCTGGAGGCCATAACTCTGCCCTGGTGCTGGCGGCTAGTCTCTAAGATGGCAAAACCTGATGAAGTGCAGGGCGATTGGCAGGGCCATGGAGTATGGGTGGAGAGGAACAACGCAACTACCTGCAACCGGTTTGGCCTGGGGCACCCTCCTCCTCTTCAGGTCCTCATCCTCCGGGACATAGTTCCGCAGCCTGAGCTCCCTGGGAGAGCAGAGAACACACAGACATTGAGTACAGTGGGGGATGACTCTCATTTGCCTCCCATGACATGAGAGTTCAGATGCAATGAACCCACACCTACTTCTGACTTTCCTCCCATCCATCTGGAAAGGGAACACAGAACTGCAGCATCACCTGCGGGGCCCCAAAGGCTCTGCTGCATTACAGGAGTGGGGGTCACCAGAGCTGGGGCCAGGATGACCCGAAACATTCACTAGTATCTCTAGTTACGGGAACTGAGGATCAAAGCACCATTTTCACGAGGTCATGCAAGGATGGGGACTTCAGAAGTGGTATGACTGACTGCCTACATCTAGTGGGAATATGAAGGATTCTGGGAGAAGGTGGCTTCCGGAGGCTGCAGTGGAAGGATCAAGGCGCAACTCCATACCTCCTGGGAGTGGCCCTCGAGGGCTGTATGGACAGGCTTGATCACATGCGAGGCTGGGAAGCCACTGTCTACCTGGACAGTGGTAAGAACGGCACAGCCTTGCCTAGAAAGAGGTCTTTAGAATACGGCCAGAAGACTCCAACTCTGGCTAAGGGGGAGAAACCATGGGAGCAGAATCCAGGGGGAGCTAAGGCCTTTTATCTACCTATCCGCAGGCAGTGCTGGGGCTCGTCAACCCCGCTACCACACAGAAGGCTTCTTCCATCCTCGAGAAGACCTTTCTAGAGGTGAGGCACCTGATGCCTGTGGCCACACGCCTGGCTAGTGGCACTGCTGTAAACTTGGAGCTGTAGCTCACCCTGCCCCCAGGTCAATACCAACACTATCTCCTTCCCTCCTATCAGGGCCAGATGCCTTAGAGCCCTTGGGCCTGGGCTGAACCGGGAGGAAGCCTACCCTCCTCCACTCCTAAGAACCTGCTTTCGCTAAGAAGCAGGGATGGGGCACTCTGCCCTGGCCTAATGTCTGCCTAGGTCTGGGAATGCACATCAGTTCAGAGAGAGGCTAGGGTGAGAAAAGAAAGCGAAGCAGGACTGGGTGCTGTGGCTTTTGTTTATGAAAGGGTGGGAGAAAAGAGGAAGAGAAACTGGGTGTGGGAAGAAAACTGCAGGGATTAGTGGGAGCAAAAGTCAACTAAAATCCCACAACTGGCTCCAATTCTAAGAGAAATCAAGAGTAGTCTGCAGAACCCCCTCCCTCCTGTCCCACCTGCTGCCCATGGCTTCAGACCACTGCTGGGGAGGGGACGGGCAGAGCAGGAGCAGCGCCCTGCTCTGCCACCACAGTAATTAAGCATACCAGTCAAACAGATAAGGGCACCTGGGCACCAGTCGCTGTGGGATAGCTCTATTTGGGTCCTTGGTTTCCATATCTATGAATACGGAGGCTGTGCACATGGCTCTTATCAAGCTGGTCTCACTCTATGAGGGGAAAGGAAGTCATCCTTCTTTTAATGCCCAGCTGGCCCACTGACAAAGAGAAGGAGTCTCTAGGACAGGAGCACTGGGTTTGGTCAGGACCTGGCCTTTCTGAACAGGCCCAAGATGTAATCCCCCTTCTACAAACATCGAAACAAACCTGACCACAGATGTATGCTAAACATCTATGAATGGCCTTGGAAAAACGCCAAGAAAACAAGGATTTCAGGGGCTGCAAGCCCAGAGATAAAAGAAGTGTAAAAACACAAGCCTGCCACTGGTGTTTCTTAACCCTTGATTATCTGTCTCTTCTTGACAAGCAGTTTCTGAAAAGCTGAGCTTCCTGCAATCTCATGGGGCTGGAGGGAGAAAAATATGTTTGGGGTAGCAAAAGAATGGGGCTCTGACAAAAGCCCCAGCTTTTCCATCCTAAGAGCAAGGACATTCCTCCTTGGATAGAATGAGCTTGTGTAACGTGGTAGATGACTGGTTGTCTTTCCACAGGGGGCGTATGTAACTGGGCTCTGGCACTTCAGTTCTAAAAGGGTGGGCCAAGGAACCCTTTGAGAGAGGGAGAATAAATTATCTCTGGAGGAAAGGAAATGACCCAGAATCTCAAATTAGCTCCAGACAACATACACAGTTCAATGGAAACCATGAGAAAAAATACAAATAGAAATACATGCTGGAATTATCAGAAATAAACTTTAAAGCTGAGTGTGGTGATGCATGCCTGTACTACCAGTACTCAGGAGGCTGAGCAAGAGGATTGCAAGTCTGAGGCAAGCCTGAGCTATAGAGTAAGTGAGACTGTCTCAGAGGAGGGGGGAAGAATGAGAAAGAGAATGTACTAAATGTTCAAGAAAAGAGACCACAAGATAATTTTAGCAAAGAACTAGAAACTATGAATTAATCAAATGGAAATTCTACAATTGAAAAATACAACTAAAATTTAGAATTCTATCAAAGTGCTTAGTCACAGTGCTGTTTGGTTTTTGAAACAGGGCTCATGCAGTGCAGACTGGGCTGGGCTGGGCTTGATCTGTTGGGACAGTAGGTATGTGCCAACCACACTCAGCTTTAATCACAATTTAGATAACAGCTTAAGAGAGAAGAGTGAACTTCAAGATATACAGAAAGTCCAGGAGTGGTGCCCAGCTGTCCAGAAACTGAGGTAGGAGGATTGCTGTGAGTTCAAGGACAGCCTCGGATGACAGGGTGAGTTCCAGGTCAGTCTGGGCTAGCATGAAACCCCATCTTGAAAAAAAAAAAAACCATATATATATATATATATATATATATATATATATATATATGCAGAAAGTATCCTAGTTGAGGCAAAAAGTTGGAAAATTCAGAAAACATATGAGGCATATGGAATATGATGCAAAAGACTTACGTATATATATATATGCACATATATATATATATATATATATATGCATACCAGAAGTAACATTTAGGGGTGGAAGAGATGGCTCAGCAGTTCAAGGTGCTTGCTTGCAAAGCCTGACAGCCCCGTTCCATTTCCCAGTACTGATGTAAAGCCAGATGTACAAAGTAGCACATGTGTCTCGAGTTTGTTTGCAGTGGCAGGAAGCCCTAGCATGCCTAGTCTCTTTCTCAAATAAATTAAAAATAAGCAACATTTAAAGAGATAATAACTGATTTCTTTCTTTCTTTTTTTTAATGGTTTTTTGAGGTAGGGTCTCACTCTAGCCCAGGCTGACCTGGAATTCACTGTGTAGTCTCAGGGTGGCCTTGAACTCATGGTGATCATCCTACCTCTGCCTCCCAAGTGCTGGGATTAAAGGCGTGCACCACCACATCCGGCTTCTTTTTTTATTTGGAGAGGGAGAGAGGGAGAGAGAGGGAGAGAGGGAGAGAGAGGGGGAGAGAGAGAGGGAGAGAGAGAGGGGGAGAGAGAGAGAGAGAGAGAGAGAGAGAGAGAGAGAGAGAGAGAGAGAGAGAGAGAG
>PVHP010004207.1:0-28497 GCA_004024765.1 Zapus hudsonius | reverse complement strand
CCTTCCCTGTGTAGTGGTTGAGCTGTCATGCTCTGAGACTGGGCAGGGTGTGATTACACAGTGCCAGCCAGACTAGTAGGGCAGGCCACCTACCACCCACTACCTTGCTAGTGGGCCAGGAAATAATGCTGCCTGTATTCACCAGGCAGTCAGTGGCAGCAGAAAGCCACTCTTGTGGGAGTCAGGGAGCCAAATGCTGGTTCTGTTGCTCCCCTTTTAGAATGAGGACGCTGCTAAGGGGAGGAGGTGATAGAGCCCTGGCACTCCAACAGTATGACCAGGATTCAAATCCCAGTTTTGATACCTTTGAGACACGGACAGGATCATGCCTTCATTGGCGGCCATATAGAAAGTCAAGGGTATCAGCCTCTTATGAGGCTGTGTGGGGTAACAGACCGAAGACATCAGCCTTGGACAGAGTAGAGTTCTCTAAGACAAGAGGACTCATATCCCACGAGCACTACCTTCTTACTCCACACTGCCTCTCCTGGGAACAAGGCAGATCCACGGCACAAGGGACAGCCCACAGAATCTCTTGTGTGTGGTTGGGAACAAGCCACCCAGCACCCATACATGCATGGCCTGCCAAGACCCCTAAAGTATTCTTCAGGAGGCAGTGTCTAGCAGAGCAGATAGAAGCTGGTCCTTGTATAGCCCACATGGTGGCAGGGCCACCCAGGACATACCACTGGCATGTTAAGGCTCAGCCAAGCAGCTCTCTCTCCCTCCTCTCCCTACCTGCCTTTCCAGTCTGTCTGGTCTCCACAGTTTGGTATCAGTTACCAGTGAGCTCTGGAAACTGGGCCAGCCAGGGACCTGGGCTTATCTTACCCATCATAATGGCTTTTTCTGCTCAGAACTGGGTGTAGAGATGACCAGGACTGACACTTGAATAGGGGAAGTCAAGACTCACCTCTATGGGCTCTTCCTAACCTGAGGCAATAATACTGGTGTGGGGGTTCATAGGAAGTATGGAAGTATGGATGAGCCTCAGATCCCCAGCTCTCAAGCAGCTGAAGGCCAATGTGTGAAGGAGAACCAAGCCACAGAACAACCAGCCCTCCCCTGCTTGAAGGCTGCAGAATAAACCCAAGCCCTGTGATAGGTGTTCTGTAGCACGAACCCCAGAATCCCACCTTGGAGCTACATCTTTCCTGGGGGAAGGAAGCATGTCATCCACCCTGCCTGGGTGCCAACAGAAGAATGCTATATGGCCAAAGCAACAATGAAGACACTTTACGACCAACCTTCTTGGCACAAATGCAAAGGTGTACTATAGGACTGAGAAGAGCAGAGTGAGGAACAGCAGTGTAACAGATCAGACAGTGGTGTGTAGAAACAAGTCCACAGGATGGTCTGATTTGCATACGGCTCACATGTGAAAGGAGCCAAGGAGCTAGTCCTAAAGGTGGTCTCCCAACTAGGAAGCAGGAAGGTATTTCCGCTTTGTACTTTCTAATACCTTTTGAATTCTGAAACACATGAATCCCTCACATACTCAAAAATAGACATACAAAGATGTACCCAAATAGCTATACCCATTAGTCAGGTCACATAACCACTGAAAATAGTGTTTCAAAGGAGTGTTCTAAACATGTGATCAAAAATCTATAGCAGGAGGACAGGCATGGTACACACCTGTAAAGCCAGCACCTGGGAGGCCGTGGTAGGAGGATCGCCTTGAGTTTGAGGCCAGCCTAGGACTACAGAGTGAGTTCCAGGTCAGCCTGGATAGAGTAAGACCCTATCTCAAACAAACAAACAAACAAACAAACAAACAAACAAACAAACACAATACAACACAACAACAAAACAAAACCTCAAAAAATTCATAGCAGGGGCTGGAGAGATAGCTCAGCAGTTAAAGGCATTTGCTTTGCAAAGTCTGCCGGCCCAGGTTTAATTCACCAGTACCCACGTAAAGCCAGATGCACGATATGGCACATGAATCTGGAGTTCATTTGCAAGAGGTTCTGGTATACCCATTCTCATTCTTTCTCTCACTGTCTCTTTTCTATCTTATAAATAAAATAAAACAAAATAATAAAAAACCCATAGGGGCCAGGAGTGATGGTATATGCCTTTAGTCCCAGCACTTGGCTAAGGAAGGAAGCTTGCTGAGTTCAAGATCAGCCTTGGCTTTGTTAAGACCATGCTTCAAAAAGAACAAAATCCACGGGGGGAAAATGATGACAGTGGTTATCTCAGTGTGATTTTACTTTCTTCTTTGATTTTCTATAATGTTGGAAGCAATCAGTAGTCTGGTTATCACATAACCAGCCAAGCAAGTATACAAAAGGAAACAGTGAAAACTGGTAGCGGGGGTGTAGGTCAGGATGATCTCTGAGATGGAGGATTGTGGGAGGGCAGACCTGCATCAAGCAGCCCCCAGCAGCTGAGTTCCTGGAGCCCCCGTCTCTGTGACTGAGGACCAGGCTGTCTCCCTTGGGCAAAGGGAAGCAGAGAATAGGCCACGTACTGTGAGGCTTCTTGGACTAAAGTGTAGAGAAAGGAGGGCAGCTCGGTCAGTGAGCCTAACCTTTACACCTGCTGTGCTGGGCCCACCAGCCCTTCCATTTTGGCAGCCACTATCTGAGTTGAGCCTTGAAATTTCTCCACAGGAGAAAGCAGTGACAGAGGCCACCTGTGTGCTTTTATCATCTCTAGCCCAGGACCCTAGCTGTTTCCAAAACAAGTTCAACTTCAAGTGGTCCTGGCCCTAGAGCTTGTACACTCAACAAAAGCCCTCCAAGGCCCCTGTAGGGCTGTGATACCCCCTCCCCTAACCCACCTCAGCATGGTGCTCACCACTCTCCTCTTATATTCCTCTTTGCCCCGCTTGCATCCTCCTCCCTCCATGGTGGCAGCCACACTCCATACACGTGGCCTTGGGCGGCTAAACCTCCAAAGACCTACCCCCAGCACTCAGCCAATGCTTGCCTCAGGCTGGAGAAAGAAATTCAGGGTGCTTAGGGAAGAACTCTGTGGGCAGCCTTCAGCTATCTGAGGCTTTCCATAGCCAAGGAAGCAGAGAAGCTGTGCCCTGCAGATGCAGAGGCCACCAATGTGGCTGCTCACAGTGGCCCATTTCTGAATGACTTCCATGGTCTTGGCAAAGCAATAGGTGATGTCCAAGTTCACAGTCTACTCAGTCTCCTTGAACAGGGCAACATTCTTATCCATTTCCTGTACCCTGTTTCCTCGTTGGGAGTCTAGGAAGACCTGCCTGGTGCTGGAGCAGGCTGGTGACTGCTGCGAGGTCTTCAAGGCCAGCTGCAGGGGCTCCAGGGGTAGGCAGGCTGAGAGAGTCAGGGGAAAGCACTACTCAGGGTGGTGGTGTTTTTCACACCTTCCTATGTGCCACTGAAAGGAAGCTTTGATATTATGTATCCAGTCCAACATTGTCATTGGCAAACAAGAGAAAGAGCTCAGCTCTGGCCCACCTCACACCATCCTAACTTCCTGCCTACCTGTGGGCATTAGCTTCTCCTCTCATCCCATAGATCCCAAGGCCATTCCACTCACCCCCTACCATGGACCTTTGCAGAGGGACACAAAGAGTTGACTGGGTAGTCTACATGGCAAGCTCACAGGACGAGGCTTGTTCCAGCTAGCCACTTTGGTCCCTGCTGGCTATCCAGTCCCCCTTAGGGGTCAGAGAGAGGCACAGTGTGGCTCTCTCACAGTAATGATCAAGCCCGGAATGAGACAGCATCTCTGACTACCTGACAGAAAACTTTAATTTTAATTTAACTTTATTTTTTACATAGGATCTCAGATAGGCCCAGGCTGACCTAGAATTCACTCTGTAGTCTCAGGGTGGCCTCGAACTCATGGCGATCTTCCTACCTACCTCTACCTCCTGAGTGCTGGGGTTAAAGGCATGAGCCACCATGCCCAGCCAGCTTTCATCTTTAATGTCCAGAGTATAGAGACACTGGAGCTTCGAGACCTACTCCATGTCTCCAACGTAAATAAGTAACAAGGCTTTGCTGGCTGCTGCCAATGGCCTGACCCTAGAAAACCACAAAAACCAAGGGGGAGAGGCAGAGATCTCAGATGACGCTCCAAAAACTGATGGGGTAGCTTCTTGCAGAGCTTGTGAAAGTGTTCGAACCCCTTGACCCAGTGATCCCACTCTGGGGAGATTAGTCTGTTGAAATAGTAACAAAACAGAAACAGACAAATGTTTCTGGCAGCATTAGAAGGAACAGCTGCAAGGCAGCCTCTCTGAATGTTCTGCAAAGCCCCGCCCCCACCCTAACGGGCTACAGCACCCTTGTAGTGATGGGAACCAGTTTAGGACAGCGCACTCAAAGTCTGACTATAAGAGCCATTTTACAAACTTAACATAGAGAGCATACAAGAGGGCAGAATGTGGACACCACAAACAGGCCAAGAAGGAATGTTTCTGTTTGCTTTCAGGACATTAAATGGCTTAACAGCCAATGAGACTTTCAGACTCCAGTGGTGTCCTTATAGGCAGAGGACACTCTTCCAGCTGTCACCCAGTAAGCCCACTCTGGCCCCACTGAGAAAGGGTCAGATACAGGGCAGTAAAAGCTCCCTCCACCTGCCCTTGAGAGGTCTAGGAAGAAAGATAGTGAGTATGAGGCCAGCCTGAGCTACATAGCAAGAATCTGTCATAACAAACCAAAAGCTCCCTCTCCTGTTCAGCCTACCCAGATCCTCCTGCGACAGACAGTCAAAGAGGTAGAGAACCAGCTAGGTGAAGGACAGAGTCACAGCACAGCATGGGGGAGACAAAGATTCTCAAGCAACTCCTGGCAAGCAGGAAAAGGGGGCGTCTCTCCCAACTGTGGCCACAGGAATGCCAGATGCCCCTTCCCCACACTCCCTTCAAAAGCTTCCTTCAGTCCAGGCAGAGGTTGTTACGACATTCTATGAAGACTAGAGACACTCACAGACAGGTCCAAGTAGACAGAAGACCAACAGCCAGAACCCAAACCCAAGTCTCTGGCTTTGAGAGGGACCCCATCCTGGTTTCTCCCAGCTGGGTTCCTCAAGGATCTGTGATCACTGTAGGAGTAGACCTGCCCCTCTGGGGGCCCTGCCGTCAGCTAGGGTTCTATGCACTCAATATTCCTCAAGGGAAAAGTCCTGTCACTACCACCTTGGTCTGCAGCACCACTTTAGAAACTCCTCCTTCCATGCTCTCCCTCTCCTACCTCTCCAACCATCCAGTGAGTGGCATGTGTTAGAGGCAGAAAGAATTCGAGCATGCTCTCCCCTTAAAACAGGACCGAGTCAGGTGTGGTGACGCATGCTTTTAGTCCGAGCACTCGGCAGGCACAGGTAGGAGGATCACTGTGAGTTCGAGGTCACCTTGAGACTACATAGTGAATTCCAGCCTGGGCTAGAGCAAGATCCTACCTCGAAAAACAAAACAAAGAAAAGCAGGACAGGACTAGGGTGGTAAAGCATAACATGCCCTGCATTCAATCAACAGCACAACAAACAAACAAAATCAAAAACCAAAAATAAACAATAAACAAATAAACAATCAAACACGGGGGGGGGGGGGGCTGGAGAGATGACTCGGAGGTTAAGGCACTTGCCTGAAAAGCCTAACAACTGGGTTTTGATTTCCCAGTACCCATGTAAAGCCAAATGCACAGTGGTGCATGATTCTGGAATTCATTAGCAGTGGCCCTGGCTCTCACTACTTGCAAACAAACAAATGGAGTGAGAGCCATCTGTGAGTCCTACAATAAAAGATAAAACTGAAAAGAAAAAAAAGATAAAACTGTGGCCACCTGACCATATCAGACCCAGAGGCCCCCTAAGAGGTGGTTTGTTCATTTACGTACTTACTTCTTGACAGGGTCTCATTGTATACCCCAGGCAGGCCTCAAAAATCTCTCAATCCTCCTGCCTCTGCCTCCTGAGTGGCTGGAAGTGTGTACTACCACACCCAGGAATGGTTTATAAACTGCCAGCAGCTGTCCCAGGTAAGGTCCAGTCCTGGACACTGATTTAATCAGCCCCTGCCCACCAGATACTACCATCACATCTGGGGCATGTTGTCTTCACCTCTTGAGACACTGTGGAACCCAACCCTCATTCTCTCACTGACAGGCTGATCCCTGCACCCACCCCACCTGAAAACCTGTACCTAATGCATATTTAAAGAATTAAAAATATGGCTGGGTGTGGTGGTGCATGCCTTTAATCCCAGCATTTTGGAGGCAGAGATAGGAGGATTGCTGTGAGTTCAAGGTCAACACTCTGAGGACTACATGGCAAATTCCTGGTCAGCCTGGGCTAGAGTGAGACCCTACCTCAAAAAAAAAAAAAAAAAAAAGAATTAAAAAAATATGGGTTGAGTTTCCCTAAAGGCTGGCCAGCAGAGAGACATCTAAATCTCCCAGTTTAGGTAAGGCCCCCTCACCACAGCCACTAGGGCTGAGCTTTTTCTTTCCTTTCCACATGGACCTTTTGTTCCCATGCACGAGAGGAGCCCTCTTACATTTCTCCTTCTTTCTCTTGATTGGCTGGTCAGCGCAGATCCCCATATTCTCTCTCCTCACTTGTAGTGAGAGATCTCTGTAGCTTCTCCTCCCCTCCTCTTAAATAAAGTCTTCCACTAAACCTCGAGGAGATGGCTTAGTTGGTAAAAGTGCTTACTGTATACCTGAAGACCTAAGCTGGGATGCCCAGAGCCCATGTAAAACTGAATGCAGTATCCAGCACCCCCAACCCAGGACAAGATGGGAGGCGGAACCAGGATAATCCCTGGAAGCTTGCAGCCCTGGCATACAGTGGAGAACAGAGAGACCTTGTCTCAAAGAAGGTGAAAGAAGGGCTGGAGAGATGGCTCAACAGTTAAGGTGCTTTCCTGCAAAGCCTGACAACCCAGGTTCAATTCCCCAGTGCCCACATAAAGCCAGGTGCACAGTGGCACATGCATCTGGAGTTTGTTTGCTGTGAGTGGAGGCCCTGGCACAGCCATTCTGTCTGTCATTTCTCACTTTTTCTCTGTGTCTCTCTCTGCTTGCAAATAAATAAATAAAAATTTTTTTAAAAAATTAAAATAAGGTGAAAGAAGAGCACCAATACCCAGGTTGTTCTATGACCCCCATGGGTACACTGTGGCACATATGGGTGCGCGTGCATGCACGCACACGCACACACACAAAATATATAAAAAAATTAGAAACAGGACTGGGGATACAGCACAGCGGTAGAGTGCTTACCTATCACGAGCAAGGTGCTGGGTTTAGTCCCTAGTACTACACTCAGGGCATGGTGGTGCACATCATCATAATCCCAGCACTAGGAAGGCAGAGGTAGTAGGATCATGGTGAGTTCAAGGCCAGCCTGGGACTACAAAGTGAGTTCCAGAATGGGCTACCTCAAAAACAAAACAAAACAATCAAAAGGCTAAGAGGATTATCCATGAGTTTGAGACAACCCTAGGTTACATAAGTATCAGACAACACACAGAAAAAAAAAAAAATATATATATGTATATATATATATATATATATATATATATACTTAAATTTAAGAAGAAAAGTAATGTACATAGCTCCTGAGGTGAAGCCCCAAGGACTCACAAAAAGACTCACAGATTTGAGAGCCAAGGGTGAGGCCCTATTTGGTGGGAGCTGTGGAAAGCTGTTCTTTGAGCCCTACAAGAGACCCTCAGTGAGATTCAGCCACTCCCTCCTGCACCTCTCTCCCAGCTGTATAGAATTCTGCCCCAGGTGGGGTCTGTGGGTCTCAGGAGGTGCTATAGTATACAGAGGATGCTAGGGGGAAGTCATCATCCATTCTGTGGCGGGTCTTTTTGATAATGTAACTCTTTTGAGTTACCCAAGTTCCTGCAATGAACCCCTCACTCATGCTCCTGTAAGTGAAATCACTGGTTCACTAGAACTGTTACTTAGGTCTGCTGTCAGTGCAGGTTAGTATGTTTATTCATGCTTCCCCAGGAAAAGTTCATGCAATAGGGGAACAGGGAGAGGTCTGCACAGTCTACTCACTGGGGATCCACCACCCCAAAGACCACTGGGGGAGGATGGTGATGCTCAACCCCTCAGGCAGAACAGACCTACAAAAGTGTTCCTCTTTACCACAGAGTCAAGAGGCATATAGGACAGAGGCCAGGGAACTCCCTCCCCATTTGGGGTAGAGCACTGAGGGTCAAGGGATGGGATAAGGCCACACCTGGCTTGAGGGGCTCCTAGGCACAGGACAAGGCTTCATTTCCCCACCTGTGACTCAGAAGACAACATGACCTCATTGTTCCCACCCCTGCTGTGCTTCAGATAGGAAGCAGGGAGGGGCGGCAGGGGCAGCTCCACTCCCTTCAGCTGGGAGGTTTTGAGTCAAGTGACTTCACCAGCTTGAAGTGTGGTTTCCTCACCTATACACCACATCTAGTCCAGAGCAGGCCTGAAGATTCTAGAAGATGGTCCTGGAACGCACACAAGGTAAGGCTTTTTTCACAGAAAGGAAAGGAACCAGCAACGTTCCCACTGCTCCTACTCCACAGTAGAAATACAGCCAGTCTCTCAATGCAAGCACTACCTTCCTTAAACCAGTCCTTTCCCCTCCTCCATCCTCCCTTCCCCTCCTCTTTTTTTCTTTCAGAAGCAGGGTCTCCCTCTAGCCCATGCTGACCTGAAACTCACTCTGTAGCACAGGCTGCCTTGAACTCATAGAACTCCTTCTACCTCAGCCTTGAAATTTCTAGCCTATTCCTGAGAAATGGGGGCCAGGACAAATGGTACCCTGCTGGTCTCCCTGCTGTCACTTCAGTGATCAAAAAGAGTCACAGCCATTCCACATCCTGGTGACTTGGACATAAGAGCCTGGAGCAGGCCTGGGATAACTCAGAGGCGGGAGTGGGAGCCACCTGGGTGGTCACCGTAAGAGTGGAGCAACGTGTGCTGAATCGAGCTGGCATCATGAATCTGCAAAACACCCTGATGACATAAATCATTTCCTGGGAACTGACCCACAGAGTTTGGGTGCTAGGCCTCAGATGGATGGGACCACTCTCCCCATGCACATGTGGAGCTGGGGAACAAGTTTTTATCCCTTGAGAAGGTCAGTGGCCTAGTTTCTTTTGAAATATGGGATACTCACCTAAGTGGGAACCGCTGTCCCTGATGGAGAAGGTCCAGACACAAGGCTGGGAAGGAAGCTGAGTGGTAGTGCTTGCTTGATACATGCAAGGCCATGGGTTTGGGCTTGATCCCTAGCACAACTAAAAAAATTCCCAAAGTCCTGATCCAAAGCTACAGGGAGACAGTGGGACTTGTGTGTTGGGAAGTTTTTGTAAGACACACTCCCCTCTCCTATACCAGGTGTGATATGACACACAACACCTCCCCATCGTCGCACCTTGAAGTGCCTAACCAACAATCTCTCCACAAGGCAGGGCCTCCAGGCACCTATAAAGGGTCCAGTTATAGGACATGACTTGAAGGGGTTTGTTCTGCTTAGTTTATTTTTTAGTTTTTTTTTTTTTTTTTAATTTGCAAGCAGAGAGAAGACACAGACAGAATGGGCACCAGGGCCTCTAGCCACTACAGATGACCTCCAGATGCATGCTTCTCTTTGTGCATCTGGCGTACGTGGGTACTGGAGAGTAGAACCCAGGTCATTAGGCTTTGCAGCTTTAACCTCTGAGCCATCTCTCTAGCCCAACTTGCAGATTTAAAAAGGCTAAATCAGCTGCAAGAACAACCCTTTCTGCAGGCCAGCTTGCAAGGGGCACTTCCTCTTATCTAGATGGTGAGCAGGGAGGGGGCTTTGGGGAGAAGTCCTTTGGACTGAGCCATCAGAGTCCAGGTAGAGTAAGCCACAAGAAGGCTGACAGGGACAGGGCAGACAGCCTAGAAGACAAGCAAGGGTACCTCTGAGGGACAGAAGGCCAGGTCCTTCCTCCCCACAGATCTGGTCTGAGTTGGCTGACCCGCTGGGCCTTACTCCCCCCTGACAGAGGTTAGGCTGTATAAAGATGGGACAGGATTTATCCTAGGAGAGAAATAAAAGTTTTCAAAAAGAATTCTTTTTTTCTTTTTTTTAAAATATATTTATTTATTTATTAGAGAGAAAGCGAGAGAGAGAGAGAGAGAGAGAGAGAATGGGCACAGCCCGAACTCCAGACACATACGCCCTCCTGTGCATCCGGCTTTATATGGGCACTGGGAAATTGAACTCTGGTCCTTCTGCATTGCAGGCAAATGCCTTAACCGCTAAGCCATCTCTTCAGCCCTCAATAAGAATTCTGATACAGGCCAGGCATGGTGGCACACACCTTTAATCCCAGCACTTGGGAGGCAGAGGAGGATTGCCGATGAGTACAAGGCCACCCTGAGACAGCCTGGGCTAGAGCGAGACCTTACCTCAAGAAAACAACAACAAAAAATTATTTTTTGTATATATATTTGCATGTATGGTGTATACGTCTTTGTACACGTTTATGTGTGGGTGCACATGTATGTACATGTATGGAGCCAGAGGTCAATGTCAGAGTCTTCCAACATCTTTCTTCACCTTATTTATTCATTCATTCATTTATTCTATCAATCTATCTATCAATCTATCAATCAATCATCTATCTGAGACAGGGTGTCTCACTGAACCTAGAGCTCACTGATTCAACTAAAATAAGCTAACCAGTAAGCCCTGAGGATCCTCTTGCTTCCACCTCCCCAGCACTGGGATTACATATAGGCATACACCACCTTGCCTGGCATTTCATGTGGGTGCTGGGGGTCCGAACTCAGGTCCTCATGCTTAGACAGCAAGCATTTTACTGACTGAGCCATCTCCTCAGCACCCCTCCTGAAAATTGTTTGGCTGTTTTGAACTTTTTTTCGCTTTTTTGAGACAAGATCTCACACGCACTATGCAGCCCAAGGCTGGTTTCATATTTGTTGCAATTCTCCTGACAGCCTCCTGAGTGCTGGGTTGAAGGTATGAGAAGCCACTAAGTCCAGGTTGATTATAAAATTTATATAGAAAGACAAAAGAACTAAGACAGCCAAAATAATTCTAGGAAAAGGTCACCTCAGGGGCTGGGAACATAGCTCAGTGGTAGAGTACTTTACTCAAATCACAAGAGCCTGAGTTCAATCCCCAGTACTGGGGGGAGGGTCACCTCAGGCAGTGAGGCAGAAGCCTGGGCTGGGAGAAGGGGTGACCCCAGCATGGCTGGTGAGAGGGTCCAGGAGTAGTGCTTGCCTCCAATCTTGCCAGATATTCTCACTTCCTCCGAGGCTGCATATCTTGGTCTTGGAGTTTTTGGTTAGACAACTGAATCTGCAAAATGAGGCCACCCAGCTTCCTTCCAAGACTAATGTGGCCGTAAGTGAGGCTCCTCCTCATTCACCTCTTGGGCACATAAACTTATTTTTACTCCTACCCACCCACCTTGCTGTTCCCCAACTACTGCCCTATCTCTAGAGTGAGCTTATGGTTTGACTTTTGCCTGTGTAAGCTGTGTTCAGAGGTAACTCTTTTGGGAGGGTCTCAAAGTGTCCTCCTTCTGCCCAGAGCCCTATCACTGGCTGGGAAAAGTATGGTGTGTGCCACACCAGGTGAAGCAAGTGTAATTTTATTTCTCAATGGTGAGGTGAAGATACGAAAGCTCACTGGGGCGATTCAACTTACCGGATTCAGAAAGCTAATCATTTGGAGGGCCTGACCACAAACACAGATGCTACTTCCAAATTCTGAGTTCACTTCATCTGCTTAATTCCTAACATTTCAGGGCCTGCTGTTGAACCAAGAATTGCTTCAACTATCTGTCTGTCTGTCTACCTATATCTACCCATCCATCCATCATTTCCCTAACTCTATCATTTCTCAAACTCACTATCATCTACCTATCATTTCCCTAATTCTATCTACCATCTATCATTTCCCTAACTCCTTCCCTCTCTATCTAATATCTATCTATCTATCTATCTATCTATCTATCTATCTATCTATCTATCTATCCATCCATCCATCTACCCACCCTCCCTAGGGTAGACACAGCTTCTGCTGCAACTTGCTCTTTCTGGAGTGCCCAAGTCCTAAAGAGTCTAGGGTCAAGTCCAATGGCTGGCCCTGTCCTGTTGCCAAGGCCTAGGCCTCCCTTCCTGGGTTAAGCCTGTGCTCTGAATCCTTTCCAGTCAGAAGTATCTGCTTTTCAGGCTGGAGAGATGGCTCAGCGGTTAAGGCACTTGCCTCCAGTGCCTAAGGCCCTGGGTTCAATTCTCCAGGACCCACATAAGCCAGACCTACAAGGTGGCGACCCTGGTGCTCGCTTGCGCGCGCGCTCTCACGCGCTCTCTCTCTCTCTCTCTCTCTCTCTCTCTCTCTCTCTCTCTCTCTCTCTCTCTCTCTCTCTCTCTTTCTCTCTCTCTGTTTGAAAATAAGTAAATAAAATATTTTTTTAAAAAAAGAAGTATCTGCTTTTCTCTGGGAGCTACAAATGCAGGAACAACTCCTTGCTAAAGCTGCTCCTCATTCACAGGCTAGCCCAGCTGCGCTAACTCCACTGTCTCCAAAGAGATGGGATGCCAGAAAAGTTGAACAGGATGAACTGAGGCAGACCCAAACTAATGTCCAGCATGCTTAATCCCCAGGCTGCTGTGACAAGAGGACAGAGGCTAGGTACTCCATCATATATGACCTAGATCTAGAGGGTAAACAGGGCTTGGGCATGACCTCACACCATGGACCTTTTACACAGAATAGAACAATGCAGAGTAGCATAACTTGTGTGCTTGTTTTCTCTAGCCAAGAAAACACATTCTGCCATACTTTAAGACAGGCTTGTCCTCTTATTCTTTTGTGTTTAAAAATAAAACCACACGTTACAGACAGTTAAAGCCTTTCCTGATCCAGTTTCTTCCTCTGTGCCAGTGTTAATCTGCAGCCGTCATGCTCTACTTATTCACATTCTGCTTTTTTGTGGCAGCTAACATTGTATCACACTTCCTCTTATAAATAGTCCATGCACCTCTAGAGAATGTCACTGTCTATGGCCACCTCTCAGGGGTCTACCATGTCAATAACATGCATATATCATTTTCTGTTTCTGAATCTGATACCGATGCTCTTGTCTCATGTCTCAGTGCTGAAACTCACTTTTTCTTTCCATCAGCACCATATCTGAAACTCAACCACAACTGAGTGACCCACCTACTCTAACCAATGAACCTTCTTTCTCAGCAAGGACTAGAAGAGACCACCCAGCATATCAAATAGTACCCAAAAGAAAACCCAAGGCTCTCCTCAGCAACAGAAACCCTCAGAACAAGCTAGGAAAAAAAATAAAAAAGAAAGGACCTGTAAGTACCGTGCAGATACCCACCCCCCAAATCACACAAGTCTGGGGTCACTTGGCAAAGGATCCTGAAGTGCTAGGGGCTGCAATACCCATGAGAAGTGCAGAGCCTAGTGCCAGAGGACCTGCTCTAGCCTCATAACCCTCTCAGAAGGGAATGGAGCTGTTGCCACACTTGAAGCCAGGAGAGGCAGCAAGGGCCCTGGCTGGGCAATGAAGTGTGAAGGGACTCTGAAATTGGCAGAGGAGGGCCTGCTCTCAGGGACATTCCTTCATGGTGGTGAAAGGCTTGTAATAATAGAAAGGCCTGTTCTGGCATACCTTCCCAGCTTACTCTGGAGAACTCGTCTCCCCCCAAGCTCCCCTCACAAAGCTGACCCCCACACTGCACCAATACCAATTCCCCAAATAGCAGGTGCCTGCACAGACTCCGTGCATGGGCGAAGCTGCCCAGGGTAAATGGAATCAAAGTTACTTGTCTCTATAAAGTCTGATCCTAGCCAGGCTCCAGCTCATATGAGACTCTGGGGCTTCAGGCTCTCCTGCTTGCAAGATCAGACACAAAGCTCTTCCCTGCTAGTTCCTGCAGAGCCCCTAGGCTTTTTTTTTTGGGGGGGGGAATGGAAAGCTCTCAGGAGGGTAGCATCAAAACTGGAGGGGAAGACCTCACACCTGCCACCAGAAGAGTGTCCAAGCCCCTCCCAATGCGCTGTGCTAGACAACTTAAATGGATTCAACCAAACAACAGTACTGAACAAAGAGAAACACTCCAGGGGCTGGGGAGATGGCTCAGCGGTTAAAGGCGCTTGCTTGCAAAGCCTGCCAGCCCAAGTTCAATTCTTCAGCGCTCACATAAATGCAAAATGGTATGTGCATCTCTGATCCCAGAGTGCCTAAGACATTGGGAGGAAGAGCCAGAATCTGCAGCTCATAGACCAGGATCATTCGTAGCCACAAGAAACCCTATCTCACAGAAACTGGAGCAGACACCTCCAGGTTGTCCTCCGACTTTCACATCAGTGTACTGTGGTACACACACAAAAATTAAAAACAAAACAAAACAAAAAACCACTTTTTTTAAAAAGTAGGGTCTCGTTCTAGCCCAGGCTGACCTGGAATTCACTATGCAGTCTCAGGCTGACCTCAAACTCACAGCAATCCTCCTATCTCTGCCTCCCGAGTGCCTCTGCCTCCTGAGTGCTGGAATTAAAGCCGTGTGTCACCACAACCGGCATACAAATATTTTTTTTTTAAAGATAAACACTCTAGGCCTGGTGTGGTGATGCACACCTTTAATCCCAGAACTTAGGAGGCACAGATAGGAAGATCGCTGTGAGTTCAAAGTCCCTACCTTGGGGGAGAAAAAAAAAGATAAACACTCTAGGGCTGGAGAGATGGCTCAGTGGTTAAGGCACTTGCCTGCAAAGCCTAAGGACTGGAGTTTGATTCTCCAGTGCCTACATAATACCAGATGTACAAGGTGGCACAGGCGTTTGGAGTTCGTTTATAATGGCTACAGGTCCATTCTCTCTATTTGCTTCTTCTCTGACTTTCTCTAAAATAAAAAAATAAAAAAGATGAACACTCCAAATGAACTACTGAAGAGAGTATAAGCCAGAGAAAGAAGAGGAAGCCTCTGAGTTCTACATGCAGATGGGAATGTCCAGGTGATGCACACCTATAATCTTAGCAAGGCCATCCTCAGATACCTAAAGAATTGGAGGCCAGCCTGGGCTACATGAGACACGAGATTCTGTCTTGAAAAAAAAAAAAGACCCAAAGGATGAATCTAGGCTGAGAAGGCAGTGGGCAGTGTAAGCAGCCAGGGAAGGTTGAACAAGGCCGCAGAGCTCAGGTAAAGGTGTGTGAGAAGAGTAAAAGACGTAACAGGAAGTTAGAAAGAGAGCACTGGTGGCTAAGAGTCAGACAGTAAACAGGGAAAGGATACAGGCAAGATCTCAACTAGTGGGAGGGTTGAGTTTCCCTGTCTGAATAAGGCAGCAGTGGGGTAAAGCCTCCTTACACAGGGCTGGGTGGATGGGGAGACCTACACACTAATGGATGTTGGTGGAGCAACAGGGCAGAGCGTGGCATACTGGGAGCTACACACAGGCAATACCTGTGCTTCTCGCCTTCCTCCTCTTCTCTGAGTTGCTTGGTCTTTGGTTCTCCATCTTCCTTGTCCTGCAAAGAAAGGGGAAAAAAACTACCTGTTCAGATGAACAGTCTGACTTCTAGTCCATGCCACCCAAGACCAATACATTCAGGGCCAGATGCTCTGAAAGGAGCAGCTTGGCCCCCTGGCATCTAAAAGTACAATGCTGGAGGAATCAGACTCCTAGCCTCTCACTGCCTGAGCAGAACTTAAAAATCTAGCCCAGTCCTGGCATGCTCAAAGATAAGCAAAGAGATCTGGAAGGTGTTCAGTGGTGAGAGTGGAGCTGGTCAGCCTGCTGAGCTGGGGGAGAGTGGGGTGAGTGGTCACCAGCAGCTAGAGACCTCTACAGAAATACCTATTTATGTCCTTTATTATTTAAAAATATTTTTATTCATCTGCAGAGAGAAAGAGTGAGTTAGGACCTCTTGCTATTACAAATGAACTCCAGATGCATGTGTCACTTTGTGCATCTGGCTTTACCAGGGTACTGGGGAATTAAAGTGAGGTTGACAGGCTTTGCAAATAAACACCTTTAACTGCTGAGCCATCTCTTCAGCCTCTTAGTTCCCTTTAGAAGTAGCATAATTCAGACCAGGACCAGGCCTGGAACAAGACTTACTACCCAGCCCTGTGATGTACCGAGGGAAGACAAGGTGGGTGGACAAGGAGAACTCAATTGATGGATTTATAAGAAAAATTTGTTCTAAATTTGGTTCTTTTGCACCCCCTCCACCGACCTCCCCTTTCCTTTCAAGTTTAGAGACATGTTCATCTTAGCCTGAACACGGGTGTCCTGAGGGTAACAGCATCTGGGTACCACCATGCTGCTTCAGCAGGAGAGTGTTCCTGGGTTCCCTGATTTCTGTCACCACTGCTGTGGATCAACTGGCCGTGTGGACAAAATAACTCTCAGGTATGTGCACACACAGGCAGGATCAAGGCCAGTACGAGCCCCCCACTATGTGTCAGCTCTGTTACTGGCATAGGGTCACTTTTTGACCTTCTCTGTTCTCAAGTGATGCCTGGAAGCACCTTCTACTTGCAGCCTACTGTGATGGCTCTGACACGGATCAGAAGCTAACACTAAACAGCTGCCTGAGGTGCCTCTCCCAGAGTTGTGTATGCCACTGTCAATGACCTCCCTGGTGGTGGCATCTGCTTCATGTCACTTCCTGCCAGTGCTTGCTTACTCGACCCTACTATTCTATTCCTTGGCCACATGACCTATGGGGGAGGAAACCACCAGAAGCATTCTGCAATAGGAACCCAATGAGATGCCCCTCCTCAACCCCAGGCATCTGAGACTCATGGGGATGAGGCAGGAAGAACTTCTAAAGTAACATGGTGCTCCAGGGCTGCATGAGGGACCTCCTACTAAGAGATGGCCAGAATGAAGAAGCAGAAGCCAGAAGAGCATTCCTGGGGTGAAGTATAGCTTGAGCAAAGGTAGCATGTTGTCCAAAGAACAGACTGGAATAGTGTAGGGGGAGCGAGTGCCCACAGAAGGTAGAACTCCATTACAGAGGGCCTCTGGCTTCTTGAGCAATGAGCACAGAGGAGGGCCTGCCAATCTGCTGAGCTAGTAGAGGCTTAACTGGGAAACAACTTAGCATTCTCTGAATGGCTTACAGGCTGCTTGAGACCATGATTGGGCATCCACAGACCAGAATGTCACATGCACCTCTCCCGAACTAAAAGTTCACCCACAAAGCCACCTGAAACCTGGACTTTCCAAGCATTCCTCCCAACTGTGAAGGCCACGGGTTCTGCCTCAGGGGAAGGGGCTGGTGATACAGTCCCTAGATGACTAAGACAGGGACAGAAGGATAAAAAGGACTCAAGATTTCCCCCATGGTGGGCTGGAAGCCCAACCCTCTCTCCCACACACACTCTGAGGAAACTTCTTTTTGGAGGGTCTCTGTGCACTTGACAGCAAAAGGCAGGAGCTGTGTAGGAAGGATTGGCCTCAGGGGAGGAATGTTTTGCCAATACCATGCCCCGCTCCCCAGCCAGATGCAAGGTCAAACTCAGCCAGGCTGCTGCCACCACCTCCAGAAACCCCAGCGACACTTAAGTGCCCTGGCAAAGGCCAAGTTACTCATTAATAAGTGAGAAAACACCCAAGTATCTAAATGACATTTAAAACCCGCCCAGCCTTCTGGTATAGCACTGGTACACCTCCACCCCCACCCGGAAGGCTGAGTGGAGTAGTGACCCCAGGCAAAGCACATCACACATGGGTGGCAGGAAGTGAACAGATGAACTGGCCCGAATAGGTGGGGAATGAAATGTATTTATTCTGCTCTGGCTGTTAAATAGTGACTCCCAGAACAGCTAGAATTCCCGAGGAGACTCACTTTTGGTGGAACCTGGCCTGGGTCACAGGCAATGTCCCATGCCTGGTGCTGGAAGGGGGTGTGCACCAGCCTAGAAGCTCACCCCAGACTCAAAGACTCAAAGAACTCAGAATTAGAAGTAACAGAGGGTACCCCTCCAGGTTCATTTTTATTTACTTATTTGTAAGGGGGGGGAATATGAATGAGTGAGCTCCGGATGCATGTATTGTCATTTTGTGTCTCTGGTGTTACAGCACCTTTAACCCACAGAGCCATCTCTCCAAACTGCCTTCAGTTTCTTAAATCAACACATGGGAAATCTGGAATTGGTTGTCAGGAAAAGGAAAAAGGAAACAAATTGCCCAAGATCACAGAATCTGTCTGTGGTAGTTAGTTGCAGGCCAGGATCACAGTCCTGGTTGAGCCCAGAGCTCTTGCCAGGAGGAACACCTACTAAAAATGGCAATGAGGCTAGACATGGTGGTGAGTGCCTTTAATCCCAGCACTCAGGAGGCAGAGGTAGGAGGATCACCATGAGTTCAGGGCCACCCTGAGACTACATAGTGAATTCCAGGTCAGCCTGAGCTAGAGTGAGACCCTACCTTGAAAAACAAACAACAAAAATAATAAAGCCGGGCGTGGTGGTGCACGCCTTTAATCCCAGCACTCGGGAGGCAGAGGTAGGAGGATTGCCGTGAGTTCAAAGCCACCCTGAGACTACATAGTGAATTCCAGGTCAGCCTGGACTAGAGCAAGACCTTACCTCAAAAAACCAAAATAAATAAATAAATAAACAAATAAATATATAAATAAAAATAAATATTGAGGAAATAAAAAAAGACTGGCACTGTTTCTAAAAATGTCTCTGATCTCAGCCACTTCTCCTCCCCACATGGGCCCAGCTACAGCCAGCCCAAGCCCAAGCCCAAGCTGTGGTGGTTTGAATGAGATGTTCCCCACAGTCTCATGTGTTTTGAGTGCTTGGTCCCCAACCTGTGGCAATTTGGGAGGTGGAGCCTTGCTGGAGAAGGTGTGTTGCTGGGAGTGGGCTTTGGGGATGTTATAGTCCAGTTCCCCTTACCAAAAGGAGCTCAGCTCACTTTCTTGCTGCTTCCTACTGGTTGCTGTGGCCAGATGTGACGACCAGCCTCTGCTTTCCTCCCATGATGAAATGTCCCCTTGAGACTATAAACTGAAATAAACCCTTTCCTCCCATCAGCTGCTTTTTTTTTTTTTTTTTTTTTTTGGTAAAGCAATAAGACACTAACTACAAATACACAGTGACTGCAAAATAAAAATCAAGTGTGTAATGACCCAGGGCATTTCTGGCAGCACTTGCTTATGTCCCCCGAGAGAGAGGATTCACTGACACTTTGGTTCTGAACACACAATCACTACCTTTTACCCTGTGCATATGCCATCACAGACACCAATGAAATGCTGGGCCTCAGATTTGAAACTACTATAGGTTATAACTGCAGTGCTTTTGCTGTACATACCAAGTTTTCTACTCTTAAGAGAAATAAAATGGTTTAATTACAGAAAACAGACTTAACATTTTCCTGCCATCATTCTTTAGCATGGTAAATATCAAATTATTATATCTTCGCATTGGATTATGTTAGAATGTTTGATTTTAAAGTGTTTTGAGTTGCAGACTTGTTTCATAAAATAGCATGAAATGAACCTGGCTTGGTATTAGGATAGAATTTCCAACAATTTCTGAAATGGCCCTAAACATACCTCTGCCATCCTGTACTATGTATCTATGCGAAGCAATGTTCTTAGCTTTGATGAGTATAAAATCAAAACACTGATCCATTCTGAAAAACACTAAGATGCCCTATGTCCTACAATATCACTAATTCAGCCAAGATTCAGTTCTTTATGTACAAATAAGCCAGCACATACATCATTAGTATGCAAATTTGCTTATCTTTAATAAGATGGTAAAATTATATGTAGGGGCTGGGAGATGGCTCTGTAGTTAAAGGCGCTTGCTTTAAACTAAACTGATAGCCCACATTTAGTTCCCAGTACACACTTAAAGGCAGATGCACAAAGTGGCATATGCATCTGGAGTTCATTTGTAGCGGTAAGAGGCCCTGGTGCTTGCCCCCCTGCAAATAAACAAACATATATATATATATACATATATATGTATATGTATATATGAGTACTACCAGGTGGGTAAAGAGGTAGAGCATTCATTCCTGGGAGTGATAACTGCTTAGTACAAATGTAAAAGCAGGGCTGAGAAGATGCCTGATGGCCTGGGTTCAAGTCCCCAGTACCTATGTAAAGCTAGACACACAAAATGGTGCATGTATCTGGAGTTCCTTTGCAGTGGTAAGGGCCCTGGTATACTCATCCTCCCGCCCCTCTGGTCACAAATAGATCAATAAAAAATATTTTAAGGTGGGGGGGTGGGTGGAGAGATGGCTTAGCAGTTAAAGGTGCTTGTTTGCAAGCTGGGCATGGTGGTACACACCTTTAATCCCAGCACTCAGGAGGCAGAGGTAGGAGGATCACTGAGTGTTCAAGGCCAGCCTGGGACTATATAGTGAATTCAAGGTCAGCCTGGGCTAGAGTGAGAACCTACCTCAAAAAACAAAAAGCAAACAAACAAAAGGTTCAGAAGGTTCGATTCCTCAGTGCCCACATAAGCCAGATACACAAAGTAGCCATGTGTCTAGAGCTCGTTTGTGGTGGCAAGAGGCCCTAGTGTCCATATTAATTCTCTCTTTCCCTGTTTGCAAATAAATAAAAATAAAATCAATTTTAAAAAAAGTCAACTTGGGTTGTGGTGGCACATGCCTTTAATCTCACCAATTTGGAAGGCAGAGGTAGGAGGATTGCCCTGAGTTCAAGGCCACCCGAAAAAAAAAACAAAAAAAAACTAAAAACAAAAAACCAACCTTCAGAGCAGAGCAAGGATAAGGTCAGCCTGCAGAGCTGCCCAACAAGGTTACCATAGTCCTGCCAGGGTTCGTGAAGGAGGACTGGTGGTGGGGGGAGGGTCAGCAGGGCTTCCCTCCTGTGCTGTCAATACACTGAAAAGGAGACTCCTCCTGGGAAGAGGAAACCAGTCAAATCAGATCTCCACCCTACCTGTACTTGCCCCAGCCTGCTGCAGCTACTTGTGGTTGGGTATGTGTTTAAAGGGTGGTTAAGGTTAAAGTGAGGGCTGGGAACTGTGCTCAGGGCCAAGTGTGAGAAAGACGGAGGGCTTGAGTTGAGTGGACAAGGAGCAAGCCCATCCCTCATCCTATGACTTCCTAAGGACTAAGCTCCCAAGAGGGAGCTGAGTCTAGGAGAGAGCCATGCCAAGTGCTAATGGAGCATCTTGCCACTCAGCCCAGTCCTGAAGCAGCTGGAGTCCCAACAGACCACTTCCCAACACCAGACAGATTTCATGGAATCTGCCCTCGGAAGAATACAGGCTTCAGAACTTCAGTTCCCAAAGCTGGGGGATGGTTCAGCAGTTAAATGTGCTTGCTTGCAAAGCCTTGACAGCTGGTTCAACTCCCCAGCACCCACATAAAGCCAGATGCATAAAATGTCGTATCTGGAGTTTATTTGCAGTGGCAGAGGCCCTCTCAGGCTCTCCTTGCACATACAAACATCCCAGTTCCCTAAGAGGTGAAAGTTTGTTTTCTAGCTCTCATTCAAGTTCAGGATGAAAAAGCAGTTAAGAGATGAGCACAAGTGCTTGGGGGGCAGGCAGGAAGAGACTGACTGCTAGGGCAAACCTGGCAGATTCCACAACTTCACCCTGTTGCCAGTTCTCAGTGCCAAGGCTCTGCTGGGGTGGAGGGACTTCCTGTCAGTGCAGTGGCCCTGGGAGCTGTGTTCCAAGGGCACTTAGAGGGGTAGGGCAGCCAGTGGAGTGGAGTCTGACTCACTGTGAAGATGGAATGATAAGCCCTGGGCTGAACGCCACCACGCCTAGGACCAGAACTGCTCGCAGGACTGGTGGAGGGGGCTGGAGCACACCTCTCTCTGGGGCCCTGAATGTAACCTGGCGTTGGGATTTCCTGTCTGCACAGCCACTCCACCTGCCCGTCGGCCTTGGGTACAGACACTTATCTAACTCATCTGTGTCCACAGGCCTGACTGACACCTGCTGCTGGTACAGTAGCACACTCTAGGTTAGAACCGGATGGGAACTCTAGCTCCATCTTGTCCTGGCTGTGTGGCCGTGGCAGGTTATACCACCTGTCTGGTTATGGCTTCCTCATCATTGAAAACAAGGACAGTCATAGTGAAATCATAGCACTATTACAAGAAGGAAACGATGACGAGGGAGGAAGAGACAAGCTTGCAGTGAGGAAGGGCAGGCCACAGTGCCTAAGAGCAGGGAGGACTGGAGTGTGAGAAGGCAGGGGGACCACAGGCAGGCTCTCATAGCTTTCCTTTGGAGAGGTCTTGCTGTGCTCTGCTGACCCACTCAGCAATCCTCTGAGCAGAGGAGACTGGCTGCCCAAAGGAGAGGAGTCAATGGTCCTCAGAGAAGATGGCTCTTCTGGCTCCTCATTCAGGGCTCAGAGTGTGGTGGAGCAGATGGGGTCCACCATCAGGAGGCAGGGCCAGTAGGAGCCACAGCTCTCCCAGAAGCCCATGAGCAGAGAAAGAACAAAGGGCCAGACTGTGGCTGACAGAACAGCAAGGAAGCTGGAGATAAGGCCCGGGTCAGAAGTGGGCCTGGACAAGGCTGTGGGGAGACTGGGAGGAGTCAGGGAGGGATGAAGCTCTCACTGTGACTCACTGGAAGAATGAAGGCGCCTTTGACAAAAGAGGTGGCAGTGCTAAGGGGACAAAGAGAAAGACTGGGATGGCTTTTAGGAAGACAAGGGTTGAGGCCTGATGTCTGGAGTCTGAGGAAGGCCACTGTAGACAAAGGCCAAGGGGCCAGTGTCTGTCAAGGTGCCCTTCAGCAGTAGAAAAGAGGGTCCTCTGCCCAGTAGAGATGTAGGGTGACCACCACCCATATCCAAGCAGAGAGAAGAGAGAGAGAGAGAGAGAGAGAGAGAGAGAGAGAGAGAGAGAGAATAGGCACATCAGAGCCTTTAGCTGATGCACATGAACTCCAGTAGCATGCACTGCCTTGTGCATCTGGCTTTACATGAGTACTAGGGAATCAAACCTGAGCCGTTAGGCTTTGCAGGCAAGTGCCTTAACTGCTGAGCTATCTCTCCAGCCCCCCATACCCCATCTTGAACCCAAGGCAGAGCCAGTGTGGCTCCTGCCAGCCTGTCTGTCCTCTTGTCACAAGTGCTCAAGGGAAGCAGCAGATAACTCCTCGGGCACATTTTCTTTATTAGTCACAAATACTGACAGGCTCCCTGGTGCTAGGAACTCCCAGTGGTGCATGCTGGGAGTGGAGGAGGAAAGGGACAAGAGCTTGGTGGGGAGCCTTATGCACTCCAAGTTCAATGACCATGCACATACACAAGCCAGGTGTGAGAAGGCACAGTTTCCTGGAGAAAAATCCAGAGCTTGTTAGATTCCCAAGCAGGGAGACCCAAAAGGGTGAAGGAATGGTGTCAAGAGCAAGGCAGGGACCGAGAGGGTCTCTGAAGCACACCTCTTTTTAAAGGATGAATGAGATGGGGAGGTACAGGAACAAGCTGGCCCCGCTGACTGAGCACAGGTCCCTCCCAGTGTCCAGGGCTTTACCCTCACCAGCCCCAGCAGGAAAGAACCCGTTGTAAGGTCATGCAGAGGGCAGGGCAAAAACCAGTCTCCCTCTTCCCCTTACAAGGAGCCAGGAGGAATCAGTTCCTCTGGGCAGCCGGGTACTCCATAAAGCTCCAAACTACCCGTGTTCCTGCCCCCTTCCAGCAGGAAGCATGACATAAAGGAAGCACAGACAAAAGGCCTGGGCAGAGGGTGGGCAATTGTGATGCCAAGCTTACCCATGTGGGCTGTGGGCAAACTGCAGGATCTCTGTGGGACAAGTGGGGCCTATGGTACCCACCATGGGGAAAAAACAACAGCTTACTAGAACCCTGGGGTGTCCTCAATCCTGCTGACCAACAGCAGTGGGCCTGGCTCAAACCTGGCTCTCGTTACATCCTTTCTGGGGAGCCAGATGTTCCCTCATTCCCACCCACCCACCATCCTGACTCAAGAAAACAAGGCCAAGAGCCAGCTGAGTTCCAGGAACCAGATGTACCAGGGACCCCAGGTCCAGATCCACACTGGAAATGGGCCAATACCATTGGATCAATCAGCAGAGAAACTCACACCTGCCTTGGCTTGAATGTGGTAATATTCACATGAATGAAAAAAAAGACCTTGGGGCTGGAGAGATGGCTCAGCGGTTAAGGTACTTGCCTGTAAAGCCTAACAACCCAAGTTCTATTCCTCAGTACCCACATAAAGCCAGATGCATAAAGTGGCACATGCATTTGGAGTTCATTTGCAGTGGTTGGAGGCCCTGGCACACCCATTCTCTCTCTCTTCTCTCCCTCATGATTATAAATAAATAAAAATATTTAGCCGGGCGTGGTGGCACACGCCTTTAATCCCAGCACTTGGGAGGCAGAGGTAGGAGGATTGCCGTGAGTTCAAGGCCACCCTGAGACTACATAGTGAATTCCAGGTCAGCCTGGACTAGAGCAAGACCCTACCTCGAAAAACCAAAAAACAAAAACAAAAAAAACAAGATCTTTTCCTGCTAGTACTTCTCTTGGGCCAAGTTTATACAGATGGCATAATTTTTATTTGTGTGTCAGATATCTATATCTATATCTATCTATCTATATATATATATATATAGAGAGAGAGAGGGAATATGAATGAATACAGGTATGCCAGGGATGCCACTTTGTACATATGGTTTTATGTGAGTTCTGGGAAAACAAGCCCAGGCTGTCAGGCTTTACAAATAAGTGCCTTTAACCACTGAGCTATCTTTCTAGCTCATCTTTTCTTTTCAAGACAAGGTCTTCTGTTAACCAGGCTGGCCTTGAACTCCTAATACAAATGCTGGGAGGCATGTGTCACCATTCCTAGCAAGATAGCATACCTTTTTTTAATGTGAACTATTATTTATTAAAACAATATTAATGAGCCAGACATTATAAGCTTCCAGGTGAACAAATGCTAAAAAGACCAACAGCATTTATCAATGCTGGAAAAGAAGCAAGGGACTAGAAAAAAATCAATTCGTTCTTGGTGTAAGTATAAACTGGTACATCTTTTTTGTTTGCTGCAAGGTAGGGTCTTACTGCTCTAGCCCAGGCTCACCTGGAACTCACTCTGTAGCACCAGGATAGCCTCAAACTTACAGTAATCCTCCTATCTCAGGCTCCTGAGTGCTGGGATGAAAGGTAGGTGCTGCCACATCTGGTTTCTTTGTTTCTTCCTTCCTTTGCTCCACTACGTTTCTTGCTTTTTAAAAAATTATTTGACAGAAAAAGAGAGAGAGGAGAGTGAATATAGGTGCACCAGGGTCTCCTGCCACTGCAAACTTTAGACACCTGTACCACGTTGTGCATCTGGCTTTACATGAGTACTGGGGACTTGAACCTGGGCTATCAGGCTTTGCAAACAAACATATTCAACTACTGAGCCATCTCTCCAGCCTATGATCCATGAGTTTCATTAGGATTGCTTGCATCCATCTGGATGGGGGTTTATTTACCAAGATGTATATTTTCAAGATATTGTTACTCTATTTATTTATTTATTTATTTATTTGAGGAGAGATGGAGAATACTCAGAGACGTAGAGAGAATATAGGCATTCCAGGGCCTCCTACAGCTGCAAACGAACTATAGACACACGGACCACTTTGTATATCTGGTTTTGTGCGGGTATTTGGGGATCAAACCCTGGCAGTGAGGCTTTGCAAACAAGCACCTTTAACCACTAAGCCATCTCCCCAGCACATGATAGCATATTTTTACTCACTAAAAATGAGACTCAGAGCCGGGCGTGGTGGCACATGCCTTTAATCCCAGCACTCTGGAGGAAGAGGTAGGAAGATCACCATGAGTTCAAGGCCACCCTGAGACTACAGAGTGAATTCCAGGTCAGCCTGGGCTAGAGAGAGACCCTAGCTCGACAAACCAAAAAAAAAAAAAAAAAAATTAAAAATGAGACTCAAATGGAAATAATCTTGACAGAGCATGAAGAGAGAAATGGATAAAATATACACATAATGGAATGCTATTTAATCTTGGAAAAGAAAGTGATCCTGTCACTCATAAACCTAGAGGACATTATGTAAAGTGAAGTAAACTAGGCACAAAATGACACTGTATGACTTCACTTATATGTCCTATCTACAACGTCAAGTCAATGGGTAGGATGTGTATACTTGTAATCCCAGGATTTGGAAGCCCAAGTGAGAGAACTGCTGTATGTTTGAGGCTGCCTAGGCTACATAGTCTCAAAAAAAGAAAAACCAGTGAAGGGTTGGAGATGTGGTGCAGTTGATAAGAGTGCTTGCCTAACTTGAAGAAAGCTCTAGATTCAAACACAGCACTGCACTGTATTTACAGTGCTAAGGAGAGGGAGGCAGGAAGATCAAAAGTTGTCCAAGGTTATCCTCTGCTACCTAGTGAGCTTTAGGCCAGCCTGGGCTACAAAAGAAATCTGTATTAAATAATGAATGATGGCTCACTGGTTAAAGGCCCTTGCTTGCAAAGCCTGCTAGTCTGGGTTCAATACTCTAGTCACTCACATAAGTCAGATGCAGAGTGGCACAAGAACATGATGATTTTTTGCAGTGGTGAGAGGCCCTGGCATGCCCACACACATAAACAAACAAATAAATGCATGTTTGGGGCTGGAGATGGCTCACTGATTAAAGGCACTTGCTTGCATAGCCTGATGGCTCAGGTTTGATTCCCCAGTACCCACATGAAGCCAAATGAACAAAATGGCACAAGCATCTTGAGTTCATTTGCAGTAGCAAGAGGCCTTGGCTAGTGCTCATTCCCTCTCTCTCTCTGCTGCAAATAAATAACAATTTTTTAAAATCTGAGGACACTGAAAAATAATGAAAGAGCAAGGTGTGGTGGCGCAAGCCTTTAATCCAAGCGCTCAGGAGGCATAGGTAGGAGGATCACAGAGAGTTCAAGGCTACATAGTGAATTCCAAGTCAGTCTGGGTTAGAGTGAAACCCTACCATGAAAACCAAAAATAAATAAATAAATGAAAGAATTCAAACTCAAGATGGCTCAGTGGGTAAAGTGTGTGCTGCTCAATGATGAACCACGTAAAGCCCTACATGTAGGGTGAGCATCTGTAATCCCAGTGTACCTATGCTGAGAATGGAGGTGGAGAGGAGAATCCAGAAGCTCACAGGCCAGCTAGTCTGCCATACACAGCAGTGGTGAACAAGAGGGACCCTGTCTAAAAGGTGGAAGGTGAGGAGTAACACTAGAGATTGCACGAGCACCACGGCATGCATATGCCTGCATTAACACACACAATGAACAGGAAAATAAAAAGGTCTACTTTAAAAATTAAAAAAAAATAGGCTGGAGAGATGGCTCAGTAGCTAAGGCACTTGCTTGCAAAGCTTGATGACCTGGGTTTAATTCCTTAGTACCCACATAAGGCCAGATGCACAGAGCGGTGCATGCATCTGGAATTTGTAGTGGCTGGAGGCCCTGGTATGCCCATACTCTCTCTCTCTCTGCTTGCAATTTTTTTTTTGTTTTGTTTTTTTGTTTTTCAAGGTAGGGTCTTACTCTAGCTCAGGCTGACCTGGAATTCACTATGGAGTCTCAGGGTGGCATTGAACTCATGGTGATCCTCCTACCTCTGCCTCCCCAGTGTTGAGATTAAAGGTGTGTGCCACCATGCCTGGCTGCAAATAAATATTTTTTAAAAATTAAAAAAGAAAATAAAATTCAAACTCATAAACAGAGAAAAGTGGCCACCAGAAGCTGGGATGAGAGAGAGGGAAAGGGAAGATATTGGTGAAAGAATATCAAATTCTACTGACACAAAAGGAATTCGTTTTAGAGACCTTTTGTATAAATTCTGGCCAATAGTAATGGTGGTGGCCAACAGTAATGTATTAAATATTTCAAAATTGCTTAAAAAGTAGATTGTAAAGCCGGGCGTGGTGGCACACGCCTTTAATCCCAGCACTCAGGAGGCAGAGGTAGGAGGATTGCTGTGAGTTCAAGGCCACTCTGAGACTACACAGTGAATTCCAGGTCAGCTTGGGCTAGAGCGAGACTCTACCTCGAAAAAAAAAAAAAGTAGATTATAAATGTCTATTACAAAATGTCAGTAAAATCATTGATATGTTAATTAACAATCATTAATATTTCATATTAAATTTCATATAAAATCAAAACTACATTAGACTCTATAGATGTATAATTATGATTTGCCTTGGAATTTTTATGTTTGTTATTTTGAAGCAGGGTCTAACTATGTAACACAGGCTAGTTTCAAACTCCCAAATGCTGGAATTACAGGTGTCTGCCACCATGCCTGGCTTCAATTATTGTTAATTAAGATTTTTTTCAAATGAGGTTTAAATTAAGAATGATTCCCTCAGGGGTGACAAGAAGAAACTAGGCTGGAAAAACAGGCAGTCATGTGAGCCTTCCCTACAGAAGCCCTTCATTTTTTTCAAATATTTATTTGAGAGAGAGAGAGAGAGAGAGAGAGAGAGAGAGAGAGAGAGAGAGAGAGGGAGAGGGAGAGGA
>PVHP010004206.1:0-72803 GCA_004024765.1 Zapus hudsonius | reverse complement strand
AAGGGAAACACGAAGGCCACACCCAAATCCTAGTGGGGATGGGAAGGACTGCAGTAATCCAGAAAAGACAGGATGGGAGCTGGGACAGGGAAATGGTCAGAATTGGGATACATTTTGAAGTCATCATATACAAAATTTCTGAAAAGAGTCAAGGGGCATTTGAGGGAAAAGCAAAGATAAGAAAAGAAGGACTAAATACTTTAAGAATTTTGTTAAACAACAAACTGGTAAAGGAGGCATGGTAGGGCAAGGTGGTCATTTCAGCACTTGGGGAAGTAGAGCCAGGAAGTTGGATAGCAAATTCTTTGAACTGAAATCTTCCCTCTTGGAGGGAGAAGGGAGGCTCAGAAGACTCAGGAGGTAAGCAAATCCAGGGAAAAGTTTGCAAGACTCCTCCCTAAGGTTATATGTAGGAAGTTTAAAGGAGTGCTTCGGAGGAGAATGTCCACCCAGGAGAACTGCCTGCAAGTTGTGCAGTGAGCTTCAGAGATAGGACTTCTGGGAGTCATCCCCTATGCTGGGTGGGCTTTTAGGTAATGTAGCTGCCTTTAAGCCACCCAGGCTCCTTTAAGCAACCCCCATCCTGCTCTGGATGGAACCCCAATATACTCATTGGTTTTGCTACAATCATGCCTTGGTCTGTGGTCGGTGCCCTATCTAGGGTGAACAGATGTGTGTTGGTGTCTGTCCAGGAAAAAGGCTTCATGCAACACAGGAGGATCTGGAGTGCAAAGCCAACCTTGGCTACATGAGACCCTGTCTCAAAAAAATCCGAAACAACAACAAAAAATATTTTCACCAGAATAAGAGCCAGAATGATTATTTTGTTCATACCGTGTCTTCCAGTGTGTTCAAATTACTCTGTTCAATGAAAACTTCAGGCACACAATGTCAGGTACATATGAGAACATAATAGTGACTTTAGCCAGACAGGATCCACTTATCTCTTTATCAAAGCACCACAAATTAATGATGAAGTTCTATCAGATGTACAAATAAAATCTTTCTAATCTAAGAAGAGGTAAAAGTGAGAATATTTTTGCCATAGTGGTATTAAGGGGCCGTGATGCTTCAGTCCAACTTTTTCATCTTAAGCTAAAGAAAAAAAAATTACTCAAAGAGAGACCCTGCGAGATCCAGAATGGTAACCAGCCCCTAGATGGTAGCAAGTGCAGTGCTGGAAGGCGCTACATAAGCTTCCAGGGAAAATTGGTCAATGATAATTCAGAGAAAGCGTAGACCACCGATATACAATGCAGACTTGCCACGAGAAGGCTGAATACACTGTCTCTTGGGAGAGATCAGCGAGTCAAGAAGTGATCACTTGTGCAATAGAGGCTCCAAAACTTGGGGAGGGGGTAGTCATAGTCAACAGCTTCAAAAATGGCCAAGAAATCCACTCAGTGACAAGAAACCCTTTACTGGAATTGGGACTCAGGCAAAATTCTATGGGAGCCAAAAACTTGGGTTCCAAAGAGAAATTTCTATTACCAGAGAACTACAGAGAGGCTAATCTCAATAGAATTTTGCCAAATTAGAAATTTATGTCTCATTTAACCTATACTGATCTCACTCTCCGATGGAGATTCTGTTTGTATTTTTCAGAAGACAGTGAGAGAGCTGCTGTCATTCCAACTCTACCAACGAGCCACAGGTGGATGGCAGATATCCCAGCAAGAGATGAACCACCCCAGGCCTATAGTGTAGACCCCAAATGAAACTTTTAAGAGTTGTGGGATAAGCAAGAGACCTATCACCACAGCTAATTAGTCAACCCAGGATAAGCCAGTGAGACAGACACCAGTGATTTCCAACACAACTTAAAGTAGAAGCACAGAGATCCTTAAGATCTCAACAATAAAGCAGTCTTAATACTCACCCACCATGACTCAGGGAACTAAGCAGAAGAGGGGGCGAAAAGAGTGTGAGAGCCATGGTGGAGGAGAATATCCAGAGACATTGCCCCCCTCAGTAACAACATACAAGGTGGGAGGGGGACCTGGCTGCCTCCTGCACTATCTGTAACCCCCTACCCCATAGATTGATCTAGTATGCCCACCGAGGAGGATATCCAGGGGGTTGGGGACAGGGAGGAGAGAAATGGGAATACCAACACAATATTTGCTCATACAGTGTTTCTAATTTTGGACAATAAAGATTTTTAAAAACTTGGAAGATTGACATTTTCAGGAGATTTTCTTTTTTAATTAAAATTTGAAAAAGGGCCAGAGAGATGGCTTAGCCATTAAGGTGTTTGCCTGCAAAGGAGAAGGATTTCAAATCCCCAGGACCCACATAAAGCCAGATGCACAAGGTGGTGCATACGTCTGGAGTTCCTTTGCAGTAGCTGGAGGCCCTGGTGTGTGCATTCTCTCTGTGTCTGCCTCCTTCTCTCTCTCTCTCTCTCTCTCTCTCTCTCTCTCTCTCTCTCTCTCTCTCTCTCTTTCTCTCTCTCTCATAAAATAAATAAATAAATAAATAAATAATATTTTTTTAAAGTTGAAAAAGTGTTTAGCCAAATTCAGTTATTGTGGTGATAGAATTGATTTTGGAAGTTTGGATTATTTGCTTACCCTAAATTCATTAGGAAATTGCTTCAGAAATTTTTTTGGGTTATTTGTCTGTTGTGTAGTTTTAAATATCATTCACAATGAAAATACAAAATTGTCTATATTTTTAAGTCCTGAGAATTTGCTGTACTTCTGGCCCATGTACCCAAGTGTTGGTACCATAACGACATACGGGCACTTCAAAGCTAAATATGATCACATTTTTATGCCTATATTTTTCCAAACTAATTTAGCTCATTTTTTACATTTGAATTTTTTCTTCTTAGACCATCTCTCCAGTCATTAAGCCAGAATCTACTGTCATCTTTTCTCACTTTTCAGACAAAGACATTAGTGAACACTTAGCAGAAGAGTCTACACTTGATCTTAGCCAAAAGGCCAAGAAGCGATGAGAGTCTATTAGTCGGTAGTAATGAATGATATCAAATCTCAGTGGCTTTGCCCAATTTCACATTCTTCAAGTCTTCTATAGGCTTCCTTGCAAAAACTTGACATTTCACCCATTTCTTCTTATGGGGCCTCTGATTGCATGCACACACCAAAACCATGCCAGGGCTCTTTATAATGCAGGCAGCATAGAGTATTGTCTGTGTTTTGGCTCAGAAGTGACACATGTTTCTCTTAATTTGGTTTCTCTCTTTACCTTCAGGACACTATCCTCTACCCACAGTTCTCTGTGTCTTGTTATTTAGTGCAGTTACTGGCCCAGAGACTCAGGAGTTGTGAATGAGCCTGCTAGGCTACTCCCCCTGTACGCCTCACTACCACACCATGATCCTGAGGACAGAGTGCAGGCTCGCTGTGTTCTGAAGCACTGCTGAGTCTTAGGTTAAACCATGCTTCTTCCTACTGTTAGGAGCCACATATGATCACATCAAAGTAATTCTATGTAGCTATCAAACCCTAGCCACTCAACGATAGGTTCATCAAAGGCAGAAATATGTACCAGGTAGCCCAGCATTGAGTATAGAGCCTGGAAAGTGGTATACTTTCATAAATATGGCTGAAAAAGTATTATTTAGATCTCATTACCTTATCTGGACTCTAAATTATATATATTTAATATATAATATATGTCCCTTCTAAAACCAGTAAGAAACAATTGACTTTTGTTTGACTAGGTTATAGGAAAGGAGTTAACTTTCCTATTACGTGATGGACAATAGGTGAATATTCTTAGCTATTGTATTCTTTCTTTGCAATACTATCTAGACTAAAATCCAGTTTAGAAAAAGGTACCACGGTTAGAAGATGACTTTAGCTCTCCCTCTTCCACCTCTTTCTGTGAGTGTACAGGTCACATAGTGTGTTTTGGAGAAAATTTTCTGAATTCTTTGCTGAAGATAAGCAAATACTGTTGCTAAGTTCAACAGTACTTTATAAACTATGATATCATCTTTTTTAAAAATATAGGTATGAAAATCTAGAAACAAATCTGAAAAAGAAAAGAAAACCCATAGAAAATCTACTTGAGCATATGTACCCAAATATAAGAGGTTTTCAAAACAAAATCAAGAAAATATTCCAAGTTCTTTTATGTTAGAATCATCTTCTTTGTGTTCATAAAATATTTATTTACATCATCTGACCAATTATTTGCTAAAATAATTTGCTAGGAAATTTCATGTATGATAAAGAACATGAATAATTTGTAAAGAAAATACAAAGAATAAATTAACGATACTGAAGTGGTTGGTTTAGATGATATCTATATCATCTATCAATCTCTCACTTTCTATATATAAGTAAATATTATTTTAGGAGTTTATAGCTAGAAGTACATACACATGAGGATATAATGAAATATTTTAGCTAACAAGGATTTGTAAAAAAATCAGTAAAAATGCCTCAAATTTTAATATATAAAGATATATAAATATCTTTAATATTAATGTAAAGATTAAGGTCCAGATTCAAAATGGCAATGACTGGCAGGCATGGGGAGGCATGCCTATTATCTATCCGGCAGCTACAGGTCGAAGGATCACTTCTGCCAGAATGGTTGGGATTTCATAGTGAAATTCCATTTCAAAAAAAAATCCAATAATTAATAAGGATAACAATCTAACCACTTTAGATGCATTGTTTTATTGAATCTACATAATAGAACTGTGTGGTAACATTGGTATTATCCCTTCTTTAGGGATTGAAGAAACTGACTCTCAAAGAAGTTAAGCAATTTATGAAACTCACAAGTAGAAGTGCCTAGTTGGAACTTGGGTCATATAAAATAGCTTCATGTCATTAGCCAATGTAATATTCTGCTTTCTATTAAATTGGGCTCTTCTTTCTGATTGCCAAACAAAGCTTATCTTTCTTTCTCAAGCCACCACATGCTATTGGATTACAACCATTAATAACTCTTCTCAATTTTATGATGACATACCTATTTGATATATTGCAGTTAACACAAAAGGACTAGTTACCCTAAAAGTGAGTAAGCATTAGCAGTCAACTCTAAATTACTTTTTCTCCAGGGTCTTTTGTTCTGGGTATGAAGTTTTTGTCCTCCATTTGGGCCAAATTTTTATTATCTCAGTTTCCAAGTTAATTTTTTTCTTAGATGACCTACAGTAGCTTATCCTAATGACAGCCATCAGGGCCTCAGAATGTGTCCTCCTGATGATTAACCTTCGGGATGCCTAGGGTCATCCCATTGGAAGGTTTAATACTTTAAAATGCAAATCTAGTCATAAGGAATGTCCAAGTGGATAATCATCCCTTCTCAAAATTAATGATTGATAGGATTTTTTTAATACTACACTTCTTTTACCTGGCTTTTGTTGGCATTTGCTGAGTTTAAGATCCATATATATATAACAAATTAATATTTAGTGATATATAACTATACAGTACAGGCATACCTCTTTTTTGTACTTCACTGTACATTGAAGGTACTATGCTTTCACAAATTAAAGAATTGTGACAACTCTCTATTTAGCAAGTGCATTGGAGCCACTTTTCTTTGTACTCAGATGAACATTGCGATTTTTAGTGACAAAGTACTCTGTAATTAAGTATGTACAGTTTTCATATTATGCCATTATACACCCAATAGATTATAACATAATATAAGCATATGATTTTTATGTACTGAAAAACAAAAAAAAATTGTGACATATCTTCTGGTGATATTTGCTTTATTGCCAAGTCTGGACCTGAATTCACAGTATCTCCTGGGTTTGCATGTGCACATGTACACACACATACATTACAGAAGACACTGTGAAAGCACTTAGAAGAAGCAGTCAAAATGGTCACCACGCAGAAAAATAGAGTTGGTGTATTAGCCAGGAGAGGATAGGTTTAACTTCTGCACAAAACAACTCTAATATTTCTTGGTCACATTAAATATGAACATTGCTTTGTATATGGAACCAGTGGTTATGGTGTGAAGATGTACTAAACCATAAAAGACAGAAGGTTAATGATGGCCATGGGACTCACTGAGATAACTCAGAGGCCTATACTACATGCCACTTAGCAATATGATGTAACCTGACCAGGGGGATTTCCAACTCTGGCCTGGGGATTATTTGACTCTTTATGATAATGGATCCTAAAAACTCTGGTTACCCTAGAGACAAGACTATATCTCAACAGAGACACAGTTTTCATGAATTGTAAAATATAACTTATGCTCACATAAACTCTCTTTTATGCAAGGAATACCTAATAACTGACCCAAACTGGATATAGGTATAAAGAAAAGGAAGAAATCACTCAAACTCAAAGAAAGGTCTTTAGACAGTTCTCCTGGCCACAGGAGGTGATCTGATCCCATGTCATTGGCCTGACCTGGCTTTCTATATTGTCAAGGTGTTGTCAGAACATTCTGTTTGCACACCAGACAAACGAAGATTCATCTCTGCCATGAATCCAGCCAAAGAGGAAAAGTAGCCTCCAGAGATGTTGGTTAATTAAGGCTGGATGACAGTCTTGAATGAAGCAGAAGCCTGTGCTCAATGCCTGACGCCAGTATATGTGTTATGACGAGATTGAACCAGTAAAGCCATGGAAAGGATGCTGAATGGGGTAGAAGCGCCATTCCCTTCCTTGTCCACTTGGCAAAGCAAGTCACATGACAGTCTGAATGGCATAGAAGTCATGCAAAGAAAGTGCTCTCCCACAAACTCATGTGTTTTCGTTGACTGGTCCCCAGCTGGTGTCAATTTAGGAGGTCGAGCCTTGCTGTAAGAGGTGTGTTGGTGGTGGTGGGCTTTGGGGTGTTATAGACCAGCTTCCCCCTTGCCAGAACTGAGTTCACTCTTGCTGCTATCTTCCACCTGCAGTGGCAAGGAGATATGTCCAAATTCTGGTCTAGAACCATGATTTCCCTGGAATCATGCAGTTTCCTTTTGAGACGAGGCCCTGAAACCAACCCTTTCCTCCCAACAGCTACTTTTGATTAGAATTCAAAGACCACTCCAGACGCTTTAATGTGGACAGGAGACAGTTTAAAAGGGGCAGTCAAATGTCGAAATCATTTATTTTCACAGTGGCCCTGTACCTTATGTTTAGAATATTTTTATTGTCAGATATAAAATTGAGAAGACTTTGGCCAAGGATGATTATCTGTGAGCAGTTGGATAGAGAACAATGAACATGGCTAAAGGAGCCATGAGCATTCAAGCACTTCAGAGAAAGAGGCCAAGGCCTTAAGAGGTTTCTCATGGCCTTGCTCAAGTGTTATAGTCAGGGAGGACTCTTCATTGGACAAGGAGACCAGTACAGATTATAAATTAAGTATAATGCTGAACTGAATTTCATATAGAAAGTAGACTAAAAATTAACTCATTTTTTTCACATTTGACATTGAAAATGTCATTATAAACATTGAAGAGATCAGCCTTATTTAGTACATGCTTTAATAATTATGATAAATTTTTCCCTATGATCACTACAATAACAGGTCTTACCTTTTTTTCACCATGGGAGTCATTGGGGACATCTAGCAAGCTTGTTTGGATACACTGAGTTCTTCAGCTTCAGATGTAGCGCTGTGGAAGTCACTGGATGAACTAGCAAGTTTGAATACATTGAATGTTTCAACTTTAGATGTTCTTGAAGGTGCTAAAAAGCATCCGAAATACCAAATTTCCACCAGGCAAGAATAAATGTGGGACAAATAACTAGATGGCTTGGCTAGAAAATTTCATTTCCTGGAGAACACTTTCTACTCTTAGGCATGAGTCAGTCCATCGAGCAATGGACCACCTCTCATAAATACTCTGGTCCCACATCCATAAGGAGGCTGCAACAGTTTCAAGCTATATCAAAGAGAATCTACTCATTTAGCTTGAAATAATGACCTGGATTTCTCTCAGAGGATGTGAAGGATGCTTGGTCAGGGTCTAGGCAAAATTCCCTTTCATTGTCTTATCTCCTACTATGAGACATTAGTGTTGACTAGATATCTAGACTTCATATGGATATAGAATGCTGTATTAGGTGCCAGTGGTAAAATTAGTCAAGCATCTCGACATCCATATTTCAGCTCATTTAATAGGAGAGCCTTTTCTTCATGGGGTGTACCTCTTTAGAAGCACAAAGTCTGAAACAATAAGGTGTTTATGAAGAAAAGCATAGAAGTCTGAGTGGCAGGAGCAAATACAGACTTTAGGGAGACTTGGCCATCCAATACTTGTCAGATAAATATATGGAATGCATACATACTAGAGAGCCATAATTCAGGAGTGTGTCTGAGCCAATAGTAACTGAATGAATGAAGCTCATATTTAGAGAAGGAATAGCTTTGTGTGGGAATGTAGAGGTTTGCTAGTATAAAATGAATGGAGTAGTTGTATGACAGGAGAGGTCACTTTGCCCTATTCATATGGGAGGATCTAGAAGGCAATATGGCACCCACTGATCCATTCATTTTCAGTTTCTGGAACTTCTTTATTATCTTGAAGTCCAGAAATCATGGAGCCCCCACCCCAAGTAGCAGTTTTCAAGTACTTCAGTACAGACTGTAGATAAAATTGCTCTTTTCTAGACTGATTCAGTTTCTCTATTGCTAGTCAGACATCTGTTGCCAACACTTCATGACTTTCCAAGAAGAAATTAGGGTTAAAAATAATTCTGTGTAGCTTCTTATATACCCTTAACTCATGCATATATGTGCGTGTGTATGTGTGTGTGCACCCACGTGCGTAAATAAAGTATGTATTACAAATTTATTAGGATAAGCTATTTTTTGCTTATCTATTGTATTTTTACAGCCATCTCTGCACTCTTTCTTTTCCTTAGGAAAAGACCCCTCCCCTACCTCTTCACGAAAGAACAGTATCTGTGGCATGCTCTGTATCAATTGCATTTTCACTGGGCCTTTGAATTGTCATAGAGAATATCTGAAACATCTTGTTTGTTTGGAACTATGAGCTCCCTGTATGTTTCTAATAAGGGACTTTAAAATCAGGATGGTCACTCATTACTTAATATCAAGAGTTTTATCTAATATATTTACATTTGGAGCCCTTTAAGGTATGGAAAAATAAGGTAACCTATAGAGTTCCTTTCAAGGGAGAGGATAACTTGCTTTATAACGTGTGCGCTAGGACAATATGATAAGTGGTTTGGAAAGGTAGCAGTGAGATTTGGGGTCAGGGGAGCCAGGGAGGAAAGTTAACATTTGGAGAATCATCATATTACAGCTCCCTAAACAGATGGTTCTTGTCTGGGCCACTGTCCCAGAGAATCATCTTCTGGTTTGTTCCAAGAGGAAGACTGTCTCAGTCTATAACTGGCTGTAGGGGAGAAAAAAAAAAGGGATCAAAAGAAATTTCCTATATATTTTCCTTCCCCTTTTACATTGTTTCTTTCCCTTTCAACAGATTGCTGATTATTCAACTTCAGAGATTCCCTTTACAGTCTTCAAATTACCCATGACCCACTACCCAGATCTATGCTCTCTAGCAATACTGCTTACAGTATCTCCAGCTTGTCTTTTGCACACCAGACACAAGAAATTTTTGTTATTTTAACAGCAGCTTACTGGAAATATAAGTATATTTGAAGTATTGGTTCTAACGGGTATTGGGAACTAAATTTTATGTTTATCCTCTACAGCTATACCTACATTTAAAGATGGAAATTTTGGAGGAAACAGTAACTGTTATACAAAATAATTTTTTTTAAAAAAAGACTGGATTTTATGTAGTCCAACCTGGTCTTGAACTCTTTGGGTGGGATCTTAACTCCTGATCCTTCAGTGTCTGGGATTACAGGTGTTTGCTAGTAAATCCAATTTCCCCCAAATAATTTATCTCTATTTGTAGATTACCAGGAATCGTGTTCTTTAAAGAACATTCAAACAGGAATGCCTTCCAAAATGTGTTGCATTTTTAAATGTTGTCTATTTATTCATATCTTTATTTGGTCTTTATTCATCACATGTTTATTGCTGGCATATTCTCTGCCATATTCTGTGCTCGTAGCTAAGAATGCAAAACTATGTGGCTGCTGGTGTCAGGTAGTGTTGATAGAAAATAGGAAATTAAAATATAAAGATAATATCATCATATATCTTGTTAAAAGAGTTAAATTTAACTGAGCATGGTAACACATACCTTTAATCCCAGCATTTGACAGGCAGAGGTAGGAAGATCGCTGTGAGTTCGAGACCAGCCTATGACTCAGCCTGGGCTGAGTGAAACCAAACCTGAAAAAAGAGTTAAATTTATTGAGATGTAACTTATAGGTAGTAATTGTTTAAAATTGATGAATTTTAACAAATGTATACATTTCATATATATTTGACCACAATCATGGTTAACATATTCACATCACTGGGCATGCTGGTGGCCACCTTTAATCCCAGCACTTGGGAGACAGAACATCAAGGTAAGTTCCAGACCACCCTGAGACTACATAGTGAATTCCAGGTCAGCTTTGGCTATAGACCCTACCTCAAAAAACAAGAAACAAAACAAGACAAAAAAAAATTGAACAACACTTCAAGAATGTATCATAGCTACCTTCAGCCAAAACGGATTTCGTAGCTCTGGGAACTTCTGCTCTGCCTTCTGATTTGATAAATTAATTTGTACATATGTTGTATGAAGTATTTTCTATGCATGGAAACACACAAACTCCTTTTTTTGTCTGACCTCTTCTACTTAACATAATGTTTCTGATATTTTGTGTTTCAGGAATTTAGTCCATGTTACTGCTGAGTAGTTTTTCCCTGGAAGGCCATCACACTGTTATCCATACATGAACTGTGGAGAGACACTTAGAGTGTCTAGGTTTAGATTATAATGAATGAAACTACTGAAAATTGTTTTTACCAGTCTTTACACAGACATATGTTTCATTTTTCTTGGGAACTACTGCATGAAGACAAATGCAAATTTAGTTTTACCAAGTTACAGCTAAAGTGATCATACTATTTTGCACTCTCACCGGGTCTATATGTAAGGGCCAATTAAATTTCATTCATTTTAGTAAAAATATAGAGTTATCTAATTCAATTACCTTTACATTTTTTAGTGAATATTTTTCCGTTTTTTATTAGCCATTTGGACCTCTCCTCTGAAAAGTATCTTAATCTTTCACCATTTTTGAGGTTTTTTTTTCTTCTTTTTTTTTTTTTCTCTCTCGGTTACAGTATGCTCCTAAGGATTTTATGTTTTATGTTTTCTTCTTAATATTGAGTTTTAGGAGTTCATCTGTAGGCAGATGCTTCATTTACAGTGACAGGGAGGAACTCTAGAATTATGATATGCTGAGACCACACAGGGTCATTGATAGATCTGTGTCTCTTGTACACTGTATGGACTTTTATTCAGTGTGGCAAACAAACATATCCCTGGGAAAGGAGGGTAAAGTCCTGCCCCGAGGATTTATTATTCTTTGGGATGTAACAATGCCTCTGGAGGAGTTATCTCTGAATGCCTTTTGAGCTATTTTTTTTGGGAGGGGGGTAATATTCAATTATCTTTGAACTCAGGTACCAGTTTTCTAGTTCAGTGGGTTCTGAGAAATAGAAATTTAAAAATAGTCATTCATTATTGTTTTCATTACCTTCCTTCTACTTTGATATTGATTTATTTTTCTTTTCTGTAAAAAAAGGGTAGGCACTAACTTCTTCAATTGAGAGCTTTCTCCTCTTTTGAAGTCTGTAATGTTCTATTTCAGTTGTAAGCACCACCCTGGTACCAGATCGGCTTTATTCTTTCTTGTCCACTTCAAAGTATTTCCTAATATCTCAGCATTTGACAAAGGCATCATTTCAAACTATGTTGTTTAATTTCCCAACATTCAGGAATCTCCCTAGTATCCTACCTTTATTGCTTTCTGGTTGAATTGAATTGTAAAACAGAAATTACGTGTATCATTTCAACAATCCTAAACTTATTTAAACTTAGTTTGTAGCACAAAGTATGGTCTATTTTTATAAAAGTTCACGGTGTACTTGGAAGTAATGTTCATTTTTCAATTGGTGGGTGGCACCATCCTTAAATGTCAATGAGGTCAAGTTGATTGATTGTGTAGTTCAGATCTTCTACATACTTAGTCATTTTCTATTAGATCTATGAATTACTCAAAGAAGAGTACCGAAATCTTCAACAAAACTTCTGTTTTGCTTTTTTCTTCTTGTTGTTCCTCTAGTTTTTTCTTCTTCATGTACTTAAAAAAGTCTTTTAAAGTAACATACATCTAGGGTTTTAGTATGTAATGACGGATTTATCCCTATGAAATGATAATACCTATATCTATTTTTGGTAATCCTCATTTTAAAGGGAATCAGTGTGCTATTATTTTAGAAAACAATACTCATAGATATTAATATAGACATTTTTGCTTTGTTATGATTAAAGGTTTCATAATACAGCATTCCTATGCTTTCATTTTTGCATATTTGTGCCTATATATTTCAAGCACCCTTGTGCACACATGGATCATGCAAAGGCAATGTATGCTGTTGAAACATTTAGACCATTCATATTTAATACAGTTATTTGTATACCTGAATACAATTCTATCAACTCACTCTTTATAATGTTTTACAACTCATCTTTGCTACTTTTGTCCATTTTTCTTCACTTTTTAAAATTTATATATTTTTAGTGTTCTATTTTATTTCTACTATTGGCTCATGGACTATTCCCCATGATAGAGTCTAGGACATTTAGTACATTTCATTGACATATTACAATCCAGCTGAGAAATTGGCAAAATACTCTCGTTGACTTTTTTTTGTCTACATAAGTTCTACGTTATTTATTCTTTCTTTAAATAACATCTACAAAATAGAAAAAAAATAGATTGTTTGACTTGTGTACCTTACAAAAACAGAACTCAGAGCTGATACGGCTATAGACCATTATCGACAATCATTGCTGTAAATACTCCTATGTGAAGCTTTCATGCCATGAAAGGGGCTTATAGCAAATAAACACTGTTTTCTTCCTCTGTCCCGAGTACTATTTTTGTTATATATTTTCCTTCTACACAAAGCCCCACAGTTTGATGGCATTTTATTTTTAAATGATCAGTTGTCTTTACAAAATTCTAAAAGATTTTTTTCAGGTACTTTATTCCAAGAATGCATACAATGTGATTTTTATTTCAGCATGAATAATTTTTCAACATTTAATATATTTTAAATTTTGTATTGGAACTTTGTTGTATGTAGATGTGTTGATCTCAGTCCCTCCGTATTGTCCTTTTATATCTCCTCCTCCCTGAGCCCATTTCACTGAGGGCTCTCCTCAGTGGAATTGCTGTTATGCACCATGGCGTTATGGTTTATGAATGCAAGTCAGTCACTGCATGTGAGGGGCAATGCCTCTCAATACTCCTTCCCACACTGTGGCCTTACAAGTTTTCTGCCCCCTCTTCTGCAATGTTTCCTGTGCCTTGGCAGGTGTATTATAAGTCCACTTTAGTGTTGAGCTCTCAGCAACTTCTGGATTTCTGCTATAATACATTTTGAGTGTCTTCAGTGTCTATTGCTACCTCCCTGGCGCACGTTGTCAGGCTCACAGTGAGAACAGCACTCATGCTTAACTTGCATTTTCTCTGTGGTGTCACCTGGACCCTGGCTGATGTGATGGTGGCTCATCTAATAGGGAGCCAGCTATCTTCTCTTGTCCTGTTGATGGACTTTGGCTTTCCCAGGTTTTTACTGCCTTCTTTAAAAAAGAAAACATATTCTCTAACTGAGAGTAGCCTGGATTAAAGGAGATAGGAATAATTAACAGAGAGACATTCTGATGGGTATAGCCTCCCCTTTGGCCAAAGACTTGTGGAATGTTCTCTCTGTAGTCTCTGACCATCATCTCCATAGGATTCTGACTTGATTCCCAGTACCTGCAATGAGTTCTTTCCCACTGAGTGGGTCTCTAATCACTGTTGCGCAAGTGTGTGCATCTCATACAGCTGGTTGATTTTGTATCTAGCTGAATCTCCTGCTGGTTCACAATGATGATGGCCATTATTCCCCAGCAGTGCATGGAAGACTTTCTAGTACTAAGTGGTCTGGCCATCAGGGTGCTGGATTCTTTCCAAATTATAGCAATCTCTCTTTAGGTTCTGAGTTAGCAGCTTGTGGTTTCTTCAACATTAGGGTCAAATCTTTTACCTCAGTTGGGTAATCAAGTGCTTTGGCAGAAGCCTGTCTTGTTTCGGGGACTTTATACATTTCTCCAACAAACAGATCAATGTGGGGTGCAACCCACTGCAGGCACTGGGAATTGCAAGCAAGAGTCATGGTTTTAGGTTCAGGCTTCATCCCACCCATCCCAGGTTCCTTCTGTTCAGATGATCACCCTTCACTCCTATTGAGGGTTATGTCTTTTAGTCTGCTATCCAGGAGAAAGGTTTCTATGGTACTAATTCATGTTGACTTTAGTTTTGCCTAAATCATTCCCACACTTCCTTCCCCCTCCCCTCTAGATCCTTTTATTTCCTATGAGCTGTCCCTTGAGTTGACTGTCAACTCAAGCTTTGCCAAGTTAGGGACTGCATTTGAGGGAGAGCATGCAGCGTTTGTCTTTCTCTGCTTGTGTGAGTTGGCTTTGTATGATTTTTTCCCAAGTCCATCCATTTTCCTGCGAATCTCATTATTTCATTTTTCTCTACTGCTAAGTAGAATTCCATTGTTATATGTATCACATTTTGATTAACCACTCTTAACATTTACTGTTTTTTCAGTATTTCCTCTTGTGCCACTGTTGAGTATAAATCCTCTCAGCTTTTGCTTATCTTTGAAGTGTTTATTTAACCTACAAGTATTCACTCAATATAGAATTGTGTGTTGACTCTTTGAAACTTTAAATATGGCGTGCTGTTGACTCAGGCTGTGCTCTGACTGGTGGAAAGTCTGCAGCCCGTTGATGTGCTTCAGTCTACGGAGAACATGAATATGCTCTTGTTCCATTAAATCTCTTCTCGATTATGAATCTACATCCACACTGGGATCCTGCTCCTCCATGTGGCCATTTTTGAATTAATGAATGTCATCAAATCTGATGTGCTATGGTTATGAGTTTTCATATGTTCTTTTTGACCTTTCTTTATTCTCCTACTTTTCCTTGAACCTCGAAATCTATGATACATGTTGGTCTGTTAGACATTGTTCTACAGTTAGTAGAGATCCAAAATGTTTTTCCTATTTTGTTTCTCTCCAGGCTTTTCTTTGAATACGGTTTACTATTAACCTCTTCTCTTATCAGTGACTTTCATTTCAAATGTATTGCTCAGCTCTATGGTGCTATAAAAATTCTATTTCAGGCTAGAGAGATGGCTCAGTAGTTAAAGGCACTGACTTGTAAAGTCAGATGGCCCAGATTCAATTTTCCAGCACCTACCAAAAGCCAGATGCACAAAGTGGTGCATGCATCTGGAGTTTGTTTGCTGAGAGGCCCTGGCATGCCCATTCTTTTTCTCTTACTCTCTACCCTCTCCGTCTCTCAAATAAGTAAATAGAAATATTTACATGTTCTATTTCTATATTCATTAAGTTAAAGTTTCTCTTTAAAGAAGAAATCATAAGTGGTACCTTTTTATTAGTTCATTTCTGTTATTTCTGACTCGATTTTTGTTATTGCATTTTCTCTGAGCTGTATTTCAAGTTATTTTACTTTGTGTAATATTTGTATTCAACATATTATTATAGTAACATTTTATTGGGTTTTATACATTATGAAATACATTGTTGATTATTTTAGATTTTTAAAATACTTTTCTGTAATGTCATTTTAATGTTTTATGTTAAAGAATGTTTTACGTTAAAGAATGTTAAGATTTTTTTTAACTTGGAAGTTTAGTTACTTGTAGTCTTTTCGAGTCCTATTTGTTTTGTTTTTCTATACTGTGTCTAAAGTAGCCTTGACTCTACAGCTAGTTTCACAGCAACTTTGTGACCCTTTTGAGTTCTCTCCACCATGGATATTAAGAACTCGCACTTTGACCAGTCCTGTGTGAGTGAGCTTTGGGATGTGGCAGCTCATCTATAGCAGCTTTCTGAGTTTCACCTCGGATGAGCACAAGTCAGTATCCAAATGAGATTCAGCCTCCAATTCTTAAGGGTTCTTTGGTAGATGGCTGGAAACCTTTCTCTGAATAGTATTCTCTCTTCTAGTACCCATTTCTTGTCTTTCTGAATGCTCTGTTCTTGAATTCCTGTGTGGGTCCCCTCAGTGCTGTGGCCTGAGTTCTATTACACAGAAACAATACTTCTCCAAATAGTGAAGTGAACGGGTTTCACCTTGTTTCACTCTCTATCAGGCACTTGTGCTTTCTCTGTCATTGGTTGGTGATGCTGACTTCATACATTTAGTCTAGGCTTTTCATTATTTGAGTGAGTGTGTGTGTGTGTGTGTGTGTGTGTGTGTGTGTGCATTACAATGCAATTCTCAAGGCATTTACTACTTAATAGATGAAATCTTCCCTTGGCTATTGAAGAATTTTAGAGCAACATGTCTAATTAGCAAAAATGCAAAAATTCCAAGGACATGCAGTAAAAACCGGAAATTTGACAAGACTGAACCAGGAGGCAAAAAGTATCTTTTTATGATAAACCCATGCTTAGTGGCTATGGAATGAAGGGGAGGGTATCTTTCATAGTGTAGTCTGTGAATCTCAATTCAATTAGTTTTTTTTTTAAAAAGTTCAGTGGGGGAGCGGTGTACCAGTGATGACTAACTAACTTTGGGCGGGGTGGGGGGAGGGATTAAACAATCTTTACAGAGGAGAGAGCATGCTTCAGCCAAGTCTTGAAGGGTAGAAATATTAAGAGTTAAAGCTGATTCTTCTGTAACCAGCCCCAGTGAGTGGAAGATGGAGAGAGGAAATGCATTTTGTGAGTTGGAGGAGCAAGGCATGCAGGCAGGGAGTACAGTCAAGGAGAACACCTCCATTGTGCTACAGTACTGGACTTAACCAGTAGTTGAAAAACAAAACTAAATGGAGATGGTATATATTTCAATAGGTAGGGATACAAACTTACTGGCAGTGTGGGAAATTCATTAGTAAGAGTCATGGCTGGAAATAAAGAATGTTTACTAATTATAATAGTTTAATAATATAGTATATAGGTTGTTACCTATAGTTATAGGTAACAATCCCTCACAAAGTTTATAAAATCAATGTGCTTTTAATAATGGACCAGAATAGAAAGTGACAGTCTGCACCACATATTCAGAGTTGTTTTTTTTGAAACTTTTATTTTACAAAAAATATATAAATGTATATTTCTGGTTTTAGCTATATATGTCTATAGTCACATAAAATCTAAATATACTTCTTCATGGTGACAGGAAAAATGTTTGAAAGCCATTGCTTTAGCAGACTATAAAAATTGTCCAAGTAAAGGACTATGATATTTCAGCTAAGGCATTTATACATGGAAAAAGTAGAAATGATAATGAAAAGACAGAAGCAATAGGACATAGAGTGAGACAAAGAAACACTGAAAAGACAGAAGCAATTGTCAGGAAAGCACTCTAAACAGTACTACTGAGCATAAAAACACCAAGGGTACTGATATCTGCACCTGGAGATGGAAGAAAAGTACAAGAGCAGTGTAACCTAATAGCAGATAAAGCAAGTGGAGGAAGAACCTCCATGAAATCAGACATTTTCCACTCAATACATTATTTCATGTTTTGTATCAAAGAAAAAAAATTGATGATGAAGTAAAGCCTATTGTATGATTTTGACAAAATATAGAAATACAGAAGAGAGACAGAACTGTATATTATATGTAATGCATGAGACCTTAAGCCCTTGATGACATTTATCTTCACTTGTGAGAAGAGATTTAATAATGTAATTTATTAGGTCCCTTCTCACTCATAAAAAGAAATGTCGTAAAAGACATATTCCTTCATATATTCGCCATATATTGAGCATTAATCCTTATATTACTGATTCAGAATGGTATGCTAAATTTTCCATGGTTCTGCTTTAGAGAAAAACAAATGTAGATGCTACAAAAATCTTAAATTTTAGGGGCAGAAGAATTTCAAGACAGATAGTTGCTTTTTAGTGCCTCAATTTCAGGTGCATATTAATTTTCAGAAAAGATCTTACCTTGGAAAAGGAGTAGAATATTATTTCAGCTGGTTACATTATGATAGCAAATAAGAGATCCATTCAGATAATAGAGATAACATTTTGCAGGGATCAAGTCTACTTCCTGGTCACAATTCTCCCAGAGAGAGCAAAAAGAAAGTCAGGATGCAATGTAAACGCCTCTGGTCTCAGCAAGGCAAGTCAATTCCTAGCCTACCCTGTGCAAGACAGCAGACTTATCACCAAATATAAAATTCTACCATTTACTTATGCAGTTTAAGTAAAAGATACATAAGTATTTAAAAGATGTATAAAATTGAAATTAGATTGATTCATAAAAATAGCTAGGAAGATAAAGAGCTTAAATTTCAGCCAATTTCAGCTCACTTTATTTTTTATGTTTCATATTAATGGCAGCAATACTAAGGTAAACTTACAAACTTATGTTTTGTTACTTAGATATTTTAGTTGCTTCTGAAGCATGAGCTGCTTTTTCACATCTGCCTTTCAGGCTTATCTGTACTTGGGAAGAGAATTGTCTTGTCCAATCAATTTTCAGGTACATCTTCCCTTGCTTAAGACAGGAGCAAGATGATGTAATGCAAAGCAAATATGAAATGACCTCAAAAATTGATACCAATTCCTACAACCGACACAAAGTGACAGGTCTTTTCAGGAGGAAACCAGTGACATTGGGTTGGGTTATCTTCCTCAGAACACATTCAGAGCAGTAGCCCAAGTTAACTGGGAATGAGTGTTGCTAGAGATGTGATGCCCTTTGAACATGTCATAGTTTTCATCTGTATAAACCATGGACTTATTTGTTAGTGAAAAAATCTGATAAAGACTTCATTTCTATCTTGGAAAAAAAACTTGGAATGCGGATTCCAAAAGTCTGGTCCAGCTGTACGTAGTTAAACCAAAACTCTTGCAAGAATAAAAGACTATTGTCCTTAAGAATATGACAACTGACTACCTCTGTACAATTCATACCCCCCTACTCCATGGACGGATCCAGTTTCCCAATGAGGAGAATACCCAGTGGATTGGGAACAGGGAGGAGGGAAATAGGTGTATATGATAAGATTTGCTCATATAATGTGTCTAATTTTGGATAATAAAGATATCAATAAAAAAGAATATGGGCTTTCGCCTCTATAATGAAGAAAGACTCGTTTGGGGGGGGGGATAGAAATGAAGTGCCATTAGCAAAAGTACTACGGCTGGCTTCCTTTTGTCAAACATGCACCGGCACCCATGTTTATTGTGAGTTCATATAGTGCCCATTATGGTAATAGTTGTTAGTACAATACAGTGTCCCATAGGTAGTAGATGCTCAATGGATATTAAATTTTGTGTCAGTTCCTAAAATGAAATTTGTGAAAACTGTAAAGTTGCAAAAATATGTGAAGGTGAAAGCATTTGCCTATGTTATACACTTTACATATGGAGAAATCAATAAGGTGCACATGCACGCGCATGAGCCTGCGCACATACACACACACACACACACAACTGTTGTAGTCAGCCACACTTCATTGGGATGAACCTTCAAACCAGGCAGTTATGGGAAGAAGGGACTTATCAAAGTTCCAGATCCAGGGGAAGTTCCAAATGGCTGGATTCCTTTCACAGGTCCAAGCAGAGAGAGTGAGAAGCCATCACCATCAACACACACACACACACACACACACACACACACACACACACACACACACACACACACACACACACACACACACACACACACACACACACCAGCAAAACAGGCAGGGTGAAGGAAGAGAGAGATTTCCTTTCCCTCAAGCTTCCTTACATCCTGTCCCCTACTTAGAGGGCCACCCACTATGGAGGAAGGGCTCACTCTGGAGGAAGGAACTCCTCCTTTAATTAATCCTTCCTGTAAGCAACCTCAGAGACCCACCCAAGATTACTAAACAGGTCAAGTTAACAACAAAATTTAACCATCCTTATTTTGTGTGTGTGTGTGTGTGTGTGTGTGTGTGTGTGTGTGTGTGTGTGTGCATATGTGGATGGAGGTCAGAGCATAACATTTGGCCCTTTGGCTGACAGTCCTGTCTTTCCACTTGGGTGAGGCATAGTCTCTCTGTCCACTGTTGGATTCACAGGCTTGCTTGCCCAAGGTCTTTTGGGGGATTTTCCTATCTCTGCCTCCCTTCTCATCAAAGGTGCATACTGGGATCACAGACCCTGGGATTATAGGTGCTATAGTGCTAAACTTTACATGGGATCTAATCTTAGGTCCTTATGCTTTCCCAGAAAGTGCTTATCCATTGAGCTATCTCTCTAGTTCCCATACATACAACTATATTAAAAACCTTTAAGAAAATTTCACAAGTAATGACATAGTTTATAAATCTCAAAACTAAAAGAAGATAAAATACAACTCAATTACAAATAGGTGGAAAGCATGGACAACGTCTAGGAAATACTGTAATAAATTGATAAATGAGGATATTAAGAATGCAAGCTATGATGCTCTAAATGAGTCATTTGATTTTCTATTCAGAAACAAAATGGATGTGTAAAAGAAACACCTAAAACAAAATGACAGAGGCAGGTTCAAGAGAGGACAATATCCAGCAGGCAAATAGAACCAACCAAAATTGGTGACAGACCCTAGCTTTGGTTAGCATGGGGAACTTACATGAAAGTGGGACGAGAACCCGTTCAGAAAATGTGCATTTTTAATATGACAAACAAGAAATGGGCACGTAGAATGATCTTATAAAAATGCTCTTAAAAGTTATAAAAAAGACATGACAGAAGCTTTTGGAAAGGCAATTAAAAGAGAAGTCAACAGAACAGTAGTTTGAAGGTTTTGTTGTTGTTGTTTGTGTTTAGACATGACAGTTTAAATCATATTTGAAAGTTAATCATGTAGAATTAAATCACAGTGTAAACAAGGCAACACATTAGATTTTTAAATATATTACAGAACTACCACTTTATATATACAGTAAAGTTGTGAAGACATTCTGGTAAACCATTGGAAGAGAAGATATTCCTCCAGGCCCTCTTAAATTGACCACAAGGGGGTTATTGGGGAAAGAAATTATTGAAAACACACCTTTTCTCACTAAATTCAAATGACTGTACAGGTAAGATCATAGAACTAATTTTATGAGCCAATTGGTTGAGACAAGTACATGATTCCTTTACAGTTATTTTTTAAAAATATTTTATTTATGTGTGTGTGTGTGTGTGAGAGAGAGAGAGAGAGAGAGAGAGAGAGAGAGAGAGAGAGAGAGAGAGAGAATGGATACCTAGCTACTGCAAACTCCAGATGCATGTGCCACCTTGTGCATCTGGTTTTACATGGCTACTTGGGACTTGAACCCCCAGTTCTTAGGCTTTGTAGGAAAACACCTTAACCACTTAGCCAGCTCTCCAGCTATTTTTTTTTTTTGATCAAAAAGTTGCTAAGGATCCAAGTACTAGATGAGGGGGCTTAGAGGGAACAGAGCAATAGCTCAAAAACCTCTGAGCTTTAAAGAACCAGCAGTTTCTGCCCTTCCTTTCAGATGAACTGCGAAGTGATTAAATAGTGTGGCTGGGGGACATCACTCTTTCTTCCACTGTGATAACAGCAGGAGACTATTGGAAAGTCCAGGTAAATAAGTGTGGAAAAACTATACAGACACTGCCCCCCCGTCTCCTAGTTCTTTTCTCCCTGTGCCCTCAAAAGTTCAAGAGTTGCTTAGATCTGCAGCTTGAAGATATTTTACAAGTTAAATGTCAGGTGACATTACTGCAAGCCAGAATGACTTTGGCCTGGGAGCTAGGACGGAAGGAGAGAGCCATTCATGGGCTGCGAGGGACACTAGTTTTCAGGAAAGCACAAAGCCCTAAAGCCCTGTCCTGGTCTTGGAACCTTATATAAGTCTCTGGGAACTCACATTCCCCTGCAAGGAGAAGAGAGAGAAAAAGATGGGTGGACAGAGAAATAATTTTCCTACTACTTATTTCCAGAGAGTCTGTATTTACACTGGAAGAGCAAAAATTTAGCATCAGGGGTGTGGTGGTTTGATTCAGGTGTCCCCATAAACTTGTGTGTTCTGAATGCTAGGTCCCCAGTTGGTGGAAATTTGTTAACTGGTGCCTCTTGGAGGCAACATATTGTTGGGAATGGGCTTATGGGTGTGACAGCCAGCTCCCCCTTGCCAGTGTTTGGTTCACCCTCCTGCTGCTGTTGTCCACCTTCTGCTGCAGAGGTGATGCCCAGCCTCTGCTCATGCCATCATGGAATTTCCCCTTGAATCTGTAAGCCAAAATAAACCCTTTCCTCCCATAAACTGCTTTTGGTTGGGTGCTTTCTTCCAGGAACACTAAACTGACTATAACAAGGAGACATAGGGACTTGGGAGAATAATTAATTTTAGTTAGAAAAGAATAAAGCTCATTTTGCATACTCTTAAGTTGTGTATCTGAGAAACTGTACATAAAACAGACACTATTGAAATTAAAATGAAAAAAAGGGAGATTTAAAATAAATGGAGTGGGGGTTGGAGGGATGGATCAGTAGTTAATGACCCCAGTTGGATTCCCTAGTGCCCACATAAAGCCAGATGCACAAAGGGACTTTGCAGCTGGAGCTCCTTTACAGTGGCAAGAGGCCCTGCTGTGCTCTCTCTCTTTCCCTCTCTCTCTCTCTTCTTCTCTCTTTGTGTCTGCCTCATTCTGCTTGAAAATAAATAAAAATTAGACGAACAAGAAATACAGAACTTAGAACTTAAAGATATATACTAAATATTTTATGTATGATTATGTTGGTATTTTGAATTATTGACAGTGGGAAGAAAGACAATTGTACAGATTGAATGAACACTTGGAGAAAACTTAGCTCACACCTATCCCTAAAATAAGTTATATATATAGGCTGTCATTGGTAGTTTAATGGGGGTGCAGGCCTAGCTCCTCATTTCTGACACTCTCGGGTCCACTCCTCTGGTGTCAGAGTTTTCTGCTCTAAGGCATGGATGGAGCTCCTCTGCTAAGCCGGTGTCTTTGCAGCAGTGGCTTTCCCTTGAACTTGGCTGAAGCCACCAGGACCTGCTGAGCTCCAAGGCCTCCATCATGGACACCGCCGGTATCACACCCATTTTAGATATATTAAAGTATTAGAAGATAGTAAATGTCTATTTTTTAATAATATTGAGATAGGGAAGCTTTTCTTTCAATGCTGGGGATTTAACTCAATCATACTGAATTCTAGTTGGTTCCTATAGAAGTGAATGATCTCCATACATACTGTGATTTGATTTTTGGATATTGCACATAAAACTTCTATAAATAATAGGCTGTAGTTAAAAGAATACAATCAGAATCCTTAACTATATGAGCTGGTAATATGTGTAGCATATGTTAATTAAATAATAGAAAATGAGTTACAAAAACTATTGATGTAAAATCGTAAAGACTGAAGACAAGGAGAGCAATAGCAAGACCAAACAGCAAGCAATAGTGAGTGGTTTTGAACAGAAATATTTACATGAGCCATATTGTATTTGTTAATCATTACTTCTTGGATAAACATTGAACTCCCTCTTAAAAATGTATAATGCTATTTTGATATATTTGTAAAAATATTTAAAAAGTATAAATTCATAAACATAATTATTTTTGGCTTCCATTAATTCATCTCATCTATAGTTTGTTATGTGAAGTACTTATACTACAAATTTGGTGTTTAATTTTATTTGATTTGGCTTATCACCTTTGCCATAGTCAGCCACACACCACTGGGATAAATCTCCAAACCAGGCACAGTTTGGAGAGGAAAGTATTTTTTTGAAACTACAGATTGAGGGGAAGTTCCATAGCAGCGAAAGAGGCTGGCCCTCTTTCACAGGTCTGAGCAGAGAGAAAAACCCATCACCAATACCAAACACACAGAACAGGGAACAGGCAGGAGGGACATGGAGAGAATTTCTTCTCCTTTATACAGGCTTAGGGTGGGGTCTTTCAACTCTATCCAATGACTTACTGAGTCTCTGGAATTTCCTTCCTGCACTGCCCACACAGGAAAGGATGTTTACGTCTAGCTTCTTTGAGCTTCTTTTCATTCTGTCCCCTAGTGAGAGGCTGCCTTCCTGTAAACATCTTCAGAGACTTACCCAAGATAATTAAAAAGATCAAGTTGACAACAAAACCTAACCATCACAACCATGATTTGGTTAATACACATTACATAATTGATTCCAAAGAAAGAAACAAATAAAATGTCCTTTTTTATGTAAAAAAAATTTCACCTTATAAACTGGTCATATATTAAAATGATAAAATACAAATGTCTAAAGTTTAAAAGTATATAATTCAGTAGACATCTAGGCATATTGCCAAATACCATTCATTTCAAAAAAAATATGGCGTAGACTATTCAAAAATATAATTTGATGTAAAAAGATTTGATATGGTCATTTTATAGAAAATTCTTGATAAATTAATATACTTGTAGCAATTTCTTTTCCTCAGTCATCCATAATCATTCAAACATTTAGTGAGCATCTATTTTATGTTTAATAAAGAAAAGGTATTCTGCATATAAGCAGGATGCAAATACTTCCCTTGTTTGCTAGATTTAATTTTTTTATATAAAGGAAAACTTTCAGTGGAAACAATGAATAATAATTCCAGACAACAAATTAAGAAACAGCCTTGCCTGAGAAAAAGTAATGGTTTGTATAAAATAGAGAGGACAGAGTAGGGAAAGGAGACAGATCCTACTGTTCAGAGGGGCTGGAGAGTCACTTCCCCCAAAGGATCAGAGACAATGGGCAGAGAGAATTCTACATCCACACACTCAAATAAAAAATTGTTACTAAGTTATGAATGTATGAATGCCTACGTTTCACTTTAGGGATACTTTCCTTTTGTAGTAAATCAATAAGAATTAACCAATACAAAGTTAGTGCTGGCTTATCAGAGGACCATCTGCCCATATACCATTGCCAATGCTATTGGCTCATTCAGAAATGATTCTGACATAGCAATGTTTACAAAACATAGACACAGGACTAAAGTGAATCACTGATGGACACTTTTAAAACAGTATTCCAATACAGTGAAAGATGAACTCAAATGACAGAGGTATTCAGAATGCAGCGCATATTATTAGAATGGAAAAAAATACCTGGTAGAAATGTATAGTACCTGATTAATGCCCCAAATGGCTTTCCTTCCTATACAGTTTATTCTTTGGTGCTGGTCCACAGGCAAATTCATTGCTTAAAATTAGCTGGTGGATACCCTCTTGTTTACATTGTCCCTTTTAGGGTTCATTGAGGGGTCTGTTAAAGTTAGACCTTTTGAAACTGTCATTTGAAGACAAAATATTGCACTAAGAACAACAGTATAATGAAACATTTTCTTAGAGGTCTAGAAATCTCGCCTGTTAGGTACTGCCATACAGAGATAATTCTTCTTTGCTTGGCAACAATTTCTCTCTAGAGATTGTGAAAGTGTGCTATCTACTAGGGCCAACAATGTAAACTCAGATTTTTAGTTTGTATTTTTGGCTTGCTGTTGTTCCCTACTCACCACCCACAAGTTCCTTACTTTCTTTCCTCACACTGTCAGCTTTCCTCTGCAGTCCTAGGTCAGGTGTACAAAGAAGATGAAGGCGTTAGGCTTTTCCTGCTGCTCTGGCTTTCATCTCGCTTTGTGCCATTGCATTTGCACATCGAGGCATCACATCAAACTGCTGGGTGCTTTTCATTTCTCTGTCCGGTCAAAAGCATGCCGGCTTCTCTTTCACCTGTGGCACTTTGTTCTGGATGTATATTGTTAGCCATACAAGGTCTCTGTTCTTTTGTGTTCACCAGCATATCCTTCCTGAGTTTGCTCTCCTGTAAAAAAGGTGTATTTCCCCATCACTCTTCCAATCATTACGGAAGGTCTTTTGTTTCTGAGGCTCTCAGAAACATCTCTCTCTCTATAGTTTGTTCCTGAGATCAGCTGGAGTTAGCATCACTGGAAGCTTGCTTAGGAAGTGTTGAACAAACAGCACAGCCTGCTCGAGTAGAATCCCAGGATCCCAAAGGATCTGCACAAGGCAGATGCACATCTCTACCTGTTCTGCTCTGTGCCCTCTGTGATCTCCTTTATAGATTCTCTCTGGTCACTTAATCACATAATCACTACTCTATGGATTACTCTGTCATCATGGCCAGGACTGTGAAAGCCTGGTCATTGTTGCTTATGTCTACACACATGCTCAAGCTCCATTCATCTTAAGAGCTTTGACAGAAGTTTGTCATGTTTTGGGGACCTTGTGGGTCTCTTTGATCACAATAAAGCAGACTTAAAACTCACCCACCAACTGAGCAGAAGAGGGAACAGAAAGAACGTAAGAGTTGTGGTAGGGGAGAATATCCAGAGACATTGCCCCCTCAGCAACAATGCACTAGGTGGGAAGAAAAAAAGAAAAACTGGCTACCTCTGGCGCAGTTCATAACCCCCTACCCTACGGACAGATCCAGTATGCACACAGAGGAAGGACGCCAGTGGGTAGGGACAGAGAGGAGGGAAACGGGGACACCTTCACAAGATTTGCTCATCCAATGTATATACTTATTCATAAAAAGATATTATTTTAAAAAATCCATTGATCTTTCTGATCCCTCTCATCAGTACTCTGTACTTGGGGTCTGACTCTTCCTCTTGACCAGGGGTTGTGATGGGAAGACAGGGGTCCTGGTTAGGAAACAGTTATCTTAGTTACTTTTCATTTCCAACTCAAAAAAAAATCACCCCCTCCTATACGCCTGCAAAGCAAAGAGCATATTCACCATTCTTAGCAGTGTGGCCACAAAGCTGATTCTTGTGTGGACAGGCATTTTGAATGAGAGGAATGAGTACAAGTTCAGCCCCACTTGTAAGGCTGAAGACACGACGAGAAGACTGTCTTCAGGAAAGCGAAGTGGAGCCTGTGTTCAGTCTAAACCACAGGGACTTAACTGTTCATCTGGTCAGAACGTCCTTGCTGAGGCTTTGACAGAATGTTTACTGTGAATGTTTTTGTGTTTTGGAGTCTTCAAACTGTAACAAGTAACACGAAGTGATTTTCAAAAGAAAAAGAAAGACCATGAATTTCAGAGCCAAGTCATCAGGGCAGGGGAGTGGACTATTGTCCTTCAGCTGCGATGATTTGTCTCTCAAACATGGGAGAGACTTTCCCCATCCAGAACACATGTAGCAGGGAAGGGAACAAGAAGGAGACTTCTACCAAGAGGTAGACAATTCAAAACAGAGAAGTCTATATGCAGTACTATTGCGATGTGCCAGCACTGCACATATAATGAGGTCTTCTCGGAACAATTGAAAGGCAGGGTTGCTGGCATGGAAGTGAATTAATAGAGCTAAAAGCCTCTAATAGAAGTTGATGATATATAAAGACCATTCACAACATACTGGTAATTAAGAATTCAGAAAGTCTGGAATGATTTAATCTCATTGCAATAAATTAGAGACTAACAGAGAGACGTAATTGTGTAGGTTTTCTTTCATTTTCAAAGGTAGTTGTACTATTTCCCTAGGCTGACACAAAAACCTCGTGTAAACTCAAGATTATGAGTAAATAGCATTTACTTAATACCTATATCTACATAAGAAGAACATGTTGCTTTTGTTAAAAAATTTGATGCTGTTTTGAAGTATTGGGTTATTATAAAATATAATTAAACCAACATTAAATATAACACGAATTACATTTTAAATTAAACTGTAGTTCATATTGATGTTAGTTTAGGGTTTATGATTTTGAAATTATGTTGTTTCCTGTTTGCAAAGACACACTCCAAAGCTTATCATTTTGAAATTAAATTCTACTCTGTGATTGTATAAAGAATATAAATTCAAAGATATATAATATGTAGAGTTCAGAATTCATTAAAGTATGTATTCTTCAATTTTCTGATTTTGATATTGGTTGCTTTTATTCCTGTGACTAAGAAAGCCTAAATGCAATATTCTTTGATGATGGGCTTACTCTAGAACATCATGGAAGCTATGCAAAGGCCACACGTGGTGGTGCATACCAATAATTCACATTTCTATAAACGTTTCAACTGAAGAGTAACCACTTATGTTGTATTTTGAAGGGCATGCCATCAGCATTATGAATATTTGTTGCGATCGCAGATTCTTTTTCAGAAAATTATTGGCATGAGTTTTCATCTTTAACACACTATTGAGCATGTACATATACACATATACACGGCAGTAGGTATATGTGTGTAGAATATTTAATCATTGTATATATATGTGTGTGTGGGCATCATATATGTGTACACAAATATAGAGTAAGTAATCACATGTACATGTATGAACATATGTTGTATACATATATGGGTATACATTTAGCCAGCCAGATAGGCAGACAGGTGAACAGATACACAGGGAGATAGACAGATTTCCCTCTGATCTTTTGAAAGGTACACACAGTAGTATATTTTAATAGCCAAATTTCTTAATGCCAAGACGAGATTTTCTGAGTGAAATATACATGGTAATACATGAGAAAATTACTTGTCCTCAGGTCATGTAAAGAGTTGGTGAGAAAAGGGCACATTCATCTTTATTTTTAGGGTAGGTCAGCATTCCCTCCTTCAATTCCCAGTTCCTTCTTCTCTCAGCCACAAGCACCTTACCACTTTTTTCTTTAAATTATCAAGAGGAGGCCACGAGATGAGGAATCCTTCACTGCAGGTGGTGATATGAAACTGACAAGTAGTTTATAAACTAGCCCTACCCTATTGCTTGGAGAAGCTTTATAACTGATTGTTTTAATACCAAAGTGACACCAAAGTGGGTCAAGTAAATAAATATGCAAGCCTCACCAGTTCAAAATAATAAAATTCCAATGTGTGCAAGCCTGCTTGTTGAACATATGTTTGAGGCACGGCTAAGCCATCTGGCTCAGTGTCAAGCATTTACACCAACTGCAGTCTTACAGTACCTGACAGCAGAAAAGCTTTATTCCCCTGGTGTTTGGGCACAAATGGAGAAATATTATTGAAATGATTATCTGCATCAAGACTCAGATTTGCTTTGACATTTAGCTGGCTCTGTTTAATCCAAAGGGTTGTCTGAATGAATAAAGAGAAGGCTTCCTCCAGAAGATGCGGCGAGCAGCCAGGGAAAGCCAAATGATTAATGAGACTGAAAGGCAGGGTGGACCTGCCCACCTCCACCCAGACCTCAGTGCCAGGAACTGAATATCAAATGAGCCTAAGGCTTTCTGTGGCTTGTCAGGAAGGTTCTTCCTTCACATGGGCTCTCATGTTGGTATTCTGGAAACAAAAGGAATAGATATCTTCCCCAATATGGAAGAAGCAATAAGGCTGGGAGAGAGCTTCATGTTATGAACAGGAAATTTCATGTTCAAACATATTTGCTTTTAGCAGCTCTACCAAAGGCATTTAGATACTGTGTTAGGAACTGAGTCTCTTTTAGGAATCTGGAAGCCAAGGTTTGTCGCCTGGCTTCTGTTTTGGCAGCTGGTTTCTACATGTGTCGGTCCCTATATCCGATGATTTTGTTTGCCTTTGAATGTCAAGTTTTACTGGTTACTCTGTACCATTATTCATTTCCAATGACATATTGAGCTCAATTCCTGGAGAAAGGAGGTATAACAACAGTTTCAGCCCTCACCTATGCTTATGGGTGAATAGATATTTAAGTAAAGAGATACGTTTGTCGGTCAGGTATAATTAGCAAGAAAATCGGAAAATAATAATAATAACAGACTAGTATGTATCAATGCTGGCAGAATGGGTGCCTTCATTTGGAATTCTTTCTCAAGGATTTCTGTGTACCTACCTGCTTCAGCAGCCTCTCAGGTACACTGTTGTGCCTTTTGGAGGGAGAGTCGTCATAATGATTGTTGATTTAGATTTGAAATTACTTCAGTAATTTGGATTTAATAAGAATGTTAGACATGATTTCCTTCTCCCTCTTACTTTTAATTAACTTTTTATGGAGATATGAATGAATTCTAATGAACACAATTGGCAGGCTAATTGATTTGTTTCTGAGCACAGTGAGTGATCAGTATGCTGGCAGCACTGGGATACAGTATTCAAGGATGTCAAACAAGTTTTGGGTTAATTTCCTGGCAAAGGTTAGTCGAGGAAGCTGCTTAAAATCTGTACTGTTTTTGATTTTCAAATAAGTGCCCATTTTTTTAAGTTCAGTGAATTAAAGACATCTAGTCCTTTGAATTTACAGTGTCTTTATGTGATCCCCTTGCCACTGTTGAGTCGTTTTATGTATTCGCTGTGTATTAACATAATATTTTTACATGTGCTATGTGCAGGAGAATATTAAAGATAACTTACCGAGATCCAGTGTTCTTATTGCATGAAAAAAGCAAAGAATGTGTTCTTCTGTTTTAAAAAGTATTTTTAAAAGTTACCGTAAAAAGCCCAAACTGATCAAAATAATCCTAAAAGCAGTCATTTTAGGCAAAACCAAAGTGCAGCTCAGAGATTCCTGTTTTGCCTAGGATCTCACTTTAAAGGTTTTGCTTAAATAAATCCTAGTGAAATGACATTCTTTTATAGTGTTAAGAACAATGAGCGGGTGAGAAAATATATTATGACATAGTTAAACGCAAGGCTATAATTTCTAAACTGCATAAATTACGTGTTTTCCCTATTATGATAAAGACAGCCAAACTGAACATTTTTGAAAGAAAATGACCAACATATGATTAATTGCAAGCTCACAGATTTTGCAGCTTCCAGAGTAAATCAACTGCTAAGAAGTGCTAACTTGCTAAAATATAAACTAATTTTAGTCTCTGGATATTAAAATATAATTCATCTTCTTCCTCCATTGGGGAAGCTAATTACGAATTTTGACCGGCAGAAGGAGGAGAACCCAGAGAACACCAGAATTAAGTTCCTGTGCTTAAAATCTCAGCTCAGAAAAGGTGGCCAGGGTTTCCATTCTTTACATTTCACTTGAGTTTCCTGAACCTGGAGTGTGGCAATGGCTGGAGTTTCCTGAACCCGGAGTGTGGCAATGGCTGCTGCCCAAATGTGCAGGTGACTGAGAGAATTCATGAAAAGAAATTGTTTAGTGAACACATGATGCTGCAGCCACAATGTGGAGATCAGGAGAAATGGCCGATGGAGTCCATTCATACACTTCTTGAAACATCAGATTATTTGCATATAACATGTCTACCTAAAGAACATAGAGCAACACATAGTGACAATTCTGTTTTGAACCTTTGTATACCAAGACACCTTCAAATTGTGAGATAGTCTTAATTTCAGGTTGGATTTCCTGAATTTTGATGATAGAGGTTGAGGTGAAAAATGCCAGGTTTAGAAATGCAGAATGAAATAATATGCTATGTATGCTTACTTTCTCATTCAGAATTTGTTGGCAATTTCTATTGGCTGTTTGATATGGCTAGGGTTCTATTTCACAGAATATTTATTTTGCAATATATTTAAAATATAAGGACAATATCAATCCTTTTGACACTATGACTATGAGGTTGTCCAATTGAGTAATCAATGGACATTCCAGAATTGAAGGGAAAGATTTCCCACAAATAACATGCTTTAGTGGGAAGAAGTAACAATTAGAACTGCATGGTTTCAAATAACTACAGTTATCTCTTTCCTTCCTTTCTTCTTCTCTCTTTCCTTCCCCCTCCTTTTTTCTTTCTTTCTTTCTTTCTTTCTTTCTTTCTTTCTTTCTTTCTTTCTTTCTTTCTTTCTTTCTTTCTTCCTTCCTTCCTTCCTTCCTTCCTTCCTTCCTTCTTTCTTTCTCTTCTTTCTCTCTCTCTCTCTCTCTCTCTCTCTCTCTCTCTCTCTCTCTCTCTCTCTCTCTGTGGGTGTACTTGTGAAGGGCAGAAGACAACTTTTGGGTTGGTCCTCACCTTTGCAGGTTATTTGAAGCAGGCTTTCTCTCTGAATTTTGCACTGATATTGTTCTTTGATGTGCTCTCCATGAGCTTCTGGGAAATTCTCCTGTCTCTGCCTCCCATCTTGCCATCATTCTGCTTCTCTCTTCCATCTGGAGATGGAACTTTATCTGCTGAGTCATCTCCCCTGCCTCTTTAAGAAACAGCTTCCTTATAACTGTTATGTTCATTGTTTGTCACTGAAAGAGATTCCAACAAGCATTTCATAATAGAAACACACTACCATATGCAGAATTGGTGAGCTTCAAAAAAATTTTAATTATGAGAAAATTTCCAGTGGCTATTTTATTTACATTTAGGAGAGATGTATTTATCTGACATTGGGATTAGTTGCAATATTGCTTGTAAGTAATAGCATAGGTTTCCAAAAGGAATTTTAATTTACTTCAGTATAAATAACAAGACAACAATTTTTGCAGGTTTAGATGGAATAAAACCCATATATATTTCTTTCTCTTTCCTTAATAAGCAATAAATCTCACCAGATAGGATTTCAAACTTTAATGCTCACAGTGAAAATAACAATTGACAGGTTTTATTTATTTTTTAACATAGCAAGTAAGAGCTAAATTACTAGGGTTATTATTTGGCTTAGCCACTTCCCAGTTGTTAAATATCAGAAACAATATTTAATATATTTGCCTTAGTGTACTGATCTACAAAATAGAATTTATAGTGTCTGCCATATACCATGACTCTGAACTCTGTCAAAGCTCTATCTCTGTACTCAAAGCTCTGTCTGCACAATAGCTGCTAAGGTGAAAAGAACAAAACATACTTAAAGAGAAGGCCCTTGAACAGATTCTCAGGAAACTTATAAAACTGTAAGAAATATATAACAAGTTATTTCCACCAACTCTAGTGACTAAAGCATGTTTTGAAAGGGCTTACAGCTCTTTTCATTTCTACAAGTAGCAAAAGCATCTGCAGTTGTTAATGGAGATCTTCATTGTGTTTCAGAAATATCAACTACAACTTAGGGAAACAAAACCTTCCTTAGAAAAAACACTTACAAGGGATCTGCAGTCATTTTTGATTATGACTTCTATAATATATACTTCCCACCAAATTTCATATAAAATTAAAATCCAGGGTGATATCAAGCTGCCAATCAAAGCATTGGCAAATGAGAAATGCACACAGTAAACATTTGGGAAAATAACATAGCAGTTTTCTCCTTTTATTAAATTTTGACTGAACAAATGGTAAGTGCTGTGGTGTCAGGCAAGCTGCAAGAGAAAAAGGCATTGAGGTTCAAAGCAGACTGTTTTAAAGATTAAGGTAGCTATATTCAATTATCTTAACCACATATTCTGTCTGTCTTATCAGACCCCTGTCCTCTAATAAGTAACCTTAAACCTGAGAATTTCCAAGAATTCTTCATGTTGCCTTACTTGTGTGATTTTTGAGATATGCAGATAGTGTGAAGAAATTAGGAGCACTGAACTATAAAAATTTTGTCTTAAAATACTAATAAATTCGAAAAACAAATGGGCACAGAAGTAGGAGAGGAATGAGAGAGGGCAATGGGGTGAAAATGAAAAAAAAAAGAATTATATACCTATATGAAATGATCAAACCAAAAAAATGCACTAGTAATAATATATAAATGTTTTAGAGTCTGTGATGGCTAGGTTTTGTTGCCAACTTGATCTTTTTAATTATCTTGGGTGGATCTCTGAGGATGTTCACAGGAAGGAAGCTCTCTCAGTAGGGGGCAGGATGTAAAGAAGCTCAGAGAAACTAGAAATGAACATCCCTTCTTGGGAGGGCAGTGGATGAAGGAAATTCCAGAGACTCAGGGAGCCAGCAAGTCTAGGATAGGGTTGCAAGACCCCACCCTAAGACTATATAAAAGGGAAGAAAATTTCTCTCCCTTGGCCCTCAGTCTGCCTGTTTTGCTTGTGTGTGTGTGTGTGTGTGTGTGTGTGTGTGTGTGTGTGTGTGTGTGTGTTTGTGTGTGTTTATGGTGCTGGTAATGGGTTTCTCGCTCTGTTTGGACCTGTGAAAGGGGTCCTTAGTGTACTGATCTACAAAATAGACTTTATAGTGTCTACCATATACCATGACTCTGAACTCTTTCACTATTATGGAACTTCCCCTGGATCTTAGCTTTAAAAAAATGCTTTCCTCCCATAACTGTGTCTGGCTTGGAAATTCATCCTAGTGGCATGTGGCTAACTGCAACAGAATCATTATGATTCTTATTGAAAATTTTACCTGGACATAAAACAAATATTGTTTAAAGCCAACTTTTATCTTTCTGTTTACTCCTCTGGATCGAGTATTGAAAGAAAAGCTACATAAAAACATTCAAATAAAATATAAAAAATTAGAGGAAATGCATGCATTTACTTCATTAGAATTGGAGACATTTGAGAAAGAAAATAGTAACAGAGTCTGAAAATAATTTTTGGACACTTTATATAGAAGAAAGGATGAAATAAGAAACAATTTTATAATGAGAAATAGAGAGATTAAATCACCAGAATTTATGCAAAAACATAAATTATACTAGAAAAAGAAGCAAAAGGGGAAAAGTGGTTCCAGTTCATTGATGAAAGGAACAGATGGAAAATACTTTTTAATACATAACTTTGAATATGAAATATTTATATATGGGATGATTTTAAAATGCATTTTTGCACTGTAATGAGTTTCTATACACCTTAGTTGGCTAAAATGAAAATCAAAATATCACTGTTATCATCCTCCACAATGACTTGTGGAGCATACCTTTAGAACAGACTGTCTTTCCAGACTTTGAGAATCCCAAACATGTAAAATGTACATAGCCTGAAGTAATTACAACCCACTGGGCTGAGGCTGTGTGAGCTCATTTATCCATGAACTTTTTTCTTTTTTCACTATATCAATGCATTATCAGTGTCACACAAGAGATCATTGGGGAGGAAAGAATGAATGAAATGGACACACTGGTTTCCAGGAATTTATCAATAGAGGTATACCATGTGTATCAATTGGGAAAGATCCAAGGCATCAATGGATAGGTCACCCTTCTGTTAGCTGCAGAAGCGATCAGAGGCACTGAGGTAGTATAGAAGCTTAACAGTTGTGGGAAGAATATTGAGACTATTGAAAGGATTTTCAGAAAGGGGAGACCCACTGGGCTGGTGGAAGTCAACACAACTTTCATCATTTCTAGCTGATGAAAATAAGTTATGCTTTCTGTAAAAAGTGACTCAAGACATAAATGTATATATAAATGTATATATGTATCATTATGATTTGAATAGACTCGGAAAACATAGAAGAAGGGCCATTTGGCAAAGTAAAGATTAGAGGTATCGAGTCAGGAAAATCGGAAGAACATGAGGGGATTGCAAAGAGCCCAGTGGTAAATCTTGAGAAAAGTCAAGCATCTGAGGACACTTTCAGGTGGCATAAGAGTTCATACATTAAAAACACACATTCCAACACACCTTCACACCCACATGCACACACATATCACACCACACCTCACATTACACACATCCCATAGTGCCCCATGTACAGTAACACACATACATCCATATATGACAGAATGACAGGATCATCTTTATAACCAGGACTGACAACAGATGTCATCAGTAAGTGTTGAAATAGCAGGTAAGCAGTCAGGAGGGTCTGGGATTTCAGCTCTTTGGGACCTAATAGGGTTGTTCCATATGAGACAGGAAATGTGAGCCCATTGTTTTGGTCTGTGACTGGTAACATTAGCTGTCCAGGTTGGTATATGACTGATTCTACTAACCAGAACATTCTCTATGACCAGAGTCCAAAGCACCCATTTGAAAATGCCACAATGAAATGCATTAGCTGGCACAGTTCATGCAGTCAAATGCAAATGTTCAGTATGAATTTGAGATTATGAGGTCCTCAATACCACACACACAAAAGAAAGGACACGAGTTAGGAAAATAAAGCCTCATTTCAGAAGAGCTTCCTAGGTAACACTCCACATGCCATAATAAATTAGAACAACAGGAAAGACAACAAACAGAAGGAAAACAGATAACAGAACACACTGACAGCATGGGAAAATAAGTATGTTTAGGAAGTTGAGAAAATGAAGCTAATAGGTAGGAATAGGGAAAAAAAAACATATGACCAAAACACAAAGCAGAATTCTTATCTGTATAAAATGATAAAGATCCAGAAAGGTCTCAGTTGAAAGGTAGATGAGAAAATTGTGTTGAATAAAACTTTAACAGATAGGATTAAAGATATGAAACACTTAAATGCATCAAGAAAGAAAAGAAAAAAAATGTTTATAACAGAAAGACAGATCAACCACACAATTCTCACTAGAAACAAGAGATGCCAAAAGAAACTGGAATAGTGACCTCATGTTCTCCAGCCAAAATTTCAACCATGAACACAGAATATACAGTTTATAGACTCAAAACATCCTCTCCTCCTTGGCCCTCACTAAGGGACTATTGATACATCAGTCAAAAATACAGTTAATTGTGTTCATTCAATAGTAAATGCTTAATTAAAAGCTGTTGATTGCCTCCCACAAGCTTTGGCTCCTTCATTGCACAAGTTCTCCTTTCTTGGTTTGCTGTTCTCTCCCAGTAGGATGTGTGTTCAGCCCACTCATGGCGGAAGACTGCACTTCATATCAGTGGTCTCTTTTTACTCCAGCTGTCATTGACCAGCTTCCCTTGGCAGCTTATGCAGTGTCTTCCAGCTCCTACCATCTGGGGGCTGGTTGCCATTCTGGACCTCATAGGGTCTCTCGGTGCTGATCAATGGCTTTCTATGGTTTCTTCAGCAATAGGGTCTTACTTCAGGCCTGGGGTGGGTATTCAAGATCTTTGACAGGATCCTGTCTTGTTTTGGGGTCCCCATGGGTCACTTTGGTCAACAGTTCAGTGAGGGAAGGAGCCAATGACTGGGGCCAGGAGTTGCAGGACTGATCAGTTTTTCATGGGCTTAGACTCGCTCCCCTTCTATTCACGGCCCCTCTTGCCAGACGATGCCCACTTCTTGCTCAATAGGTTACATTATGTAAGTAAGGATTTTATGATTTCGAATCATTATTAGTTTAGCTTAATGAATAAGTCTCCCCAGTCCTTCCCCCCATTCCATACACCTCTTTTACAAACTCTCACTTCTCCTGACTGGTTTGCATAGAGTTTAAGGTTAACCTGATTAGGAACCTATATGAGGGAGAATATGTGGCATTTATTTGACTTTCTGTTCTTTTGAGAGTTCTCTAAGTAAGATCTGCTCCATGTCAGACCATTTTTCTCTAAATTTCAATATGTCATTTTTCTTTTCTGTTGAGTAAAATTCCATCGTGTAAATGTACCAGTTTTCTTATCCTTTCCTCCATGGATGGGCATTTGGGCTGATTCCAATTCTTGGCTATTATGAATTGAGCTGTTATAAACATAGTTGCACAAATGTCTCTGTACATTTTACGGGTAGATGCCTAGTAGAGGGATGGCTGGGTCCATTGGTAGCTCTATGTCCATTCTGTTCAGGAGTCTCCACAGTGCTTTCCATAGGGGTTGAACTAGCTTGCAATCCCACCAGCAGTGAATGAGAATTCCTACCCCCCATCCTCACCAGCAACTATTGTTGTTGGTTTTCTTTATGATTGTCATTCTGACTGGAGGAAAGTGGTATCTCATTGTGGTTTTGATTTGCATTTCCCTGATGCTTACAGATGCAGATCACTTTCTTAAGTGAGAAAAGGCCATTTGTGTTTCCTCCTCTGTGAATTTTCTGTTGAGATCTATGCCCCATTTTGTGAGGGGGCTGTTTGATTTTTTATTATTTACTATTTTGAGTTTTTTTAATTAGACCTGTGTCTGAGTTATAGCTGGCAAAAATCATCTCCCAGTTTGATGGTGGTCTTTTGGTTCTGAGTATGCTATGTTTGTCTAAACAGAAGCTTTTGAGCTTGATGAGGTTCCATTGGTTAAGTAATCGTTGCTCTTCCTGAGCTTCTAGAGATCTGCTCAGGAAGTTTTTCCAATTTGGCAGAGTAATCCACTCAGTGATAAGGAGCCCTTAACTGGAATTGGGACTCAGGGCGAAGTACATTGGGAACCAAAATCTTGGGTCCCCAAAGAGAAATTCACTTTACAAGCGAATTATAAATGAGGTTACTCACAATAGAATCTTGCCAATTCAGAAATCTGTATCTCTGTTAACCTACACTGATCTCAATCTGTGATGGAGATTGTGTTTGTATTTTTCAGAAGGCAGGGAGAGAACTGTGGCCTTTCTAACCCTACCAATGAACCGCAAGCCGATAGCTGACATCCTGGCAAGAGATGAGCCACTCCAGACCTACAGTGAAGGCTCCACATGAAACCCTGAAGAGAGTGATGGGATAAGCAAAAGACCTCTAACCACAGTCAATCAGCTAACCCAGGATAAGCCAGTGAGAAACACCAACAATTTTCAACACAACTTAAAGCAAAAGTACAGAGGCCCCTAAACCTCAACAGTAAAGCAGCCTTAATACTCACCCACCATGACTCAGGGAACTGAGTGGAAGATGGGGTGGAAAGATTGTAAGAGCCATGGTGGGGGAGAATATCCAGAGACATGGCCCCCCTCAGTACCAACATACAAACGGGGGGGTGGAACCAGGTTGACTCCTAGGCTATCCATAATCCCCTACCCCACTGACTGATTTAGTATACCTACAGAGGAGGATATCCAGCTGATTGGGGACAGGAAGGAGGGAAAATGGGGGATTGGGGATATCAACACATTATTTGCTCATTCAGTGTATCTAATTATGAATAATAAAGATATGATTACAAAAATCATAATCAAAGTACATGCCAGACATTGTTCCCGTGCTGAGAATAGAACAATCAAAGCCAAAATAAGCCCAAAGTCCCTGTTACCACATGCTCTCACTCAAGTGGTGTGAGTATAGATATTGGATAATTTCTCAGCTCTAGAAATCCCAAGTCTGTTTTAGACAACATATACCAACCAGTATTATTTCAGTTGAGACGTCCAATGCAAGACTCCACAAAGCAGTGACATTTGTTAAGACCAGACAAAAACAGAGATGTGAACAACATGAACGCCAACAGAAGGAAGTGTTCAGACTCATGGACAGTAGCTTACTTGCTCTATTTGAAGAATAACAATGAAATCAGCAGTGTGGGGTGTGGCAAACACAAGGGGAAGAGAAGGAAACAAGATCAGAGAAGGCAGTGTGTGTGTGGCACAAGACCTTGGAAGTGACTATATTCGGAAGCTAGTGTAACAACTTTGGACTATTTTGTGTGTGTATGTGTGTGTGAGAGAGAGAGAGAGAGAGAGAGAAAGAAAGAGAGAAAGAAAGAAAGAGAGAGAGAGAAAGAAAGAAAGAAAGAGACAGAGAGAGATAGAGAGAGATGCAATGGTCCTCGAGTGACATGATTATTCCATTTGCAGTAGAACATTCTGGTAGCTGTGCTACGAACAGACTGAGTGCAAAAGAAGCAGTAAGACATTTCAGTAATATACTGTAGCAGTCTAGGTGATAATAGCTTGACCGTAATGCTAAGTTAAATAGGGAGTGACGAGTGTATGGATTTGGATATATTTGCGAGGCAGAGAGGAGAGCATTTGGAAATTCAGAAGGATAGCATGGAATGCAAGAAGGAACATAGAGCTGAGTAAAGAAAACCAAAATGAAGGTAAGGTAGAAGTGGGAGAAATCTTGGAATGAAGTTTCAGTTGAGACAGAGATCCCGCATCACATCAGAGATCTTGGACAGGGTGGATACTGGAAACACATTTGCACATTTCTTAGTGTGTCTAAATAAATGTCACATCGAGTGCTGTTGGCAGATTTGGGAAGTCAAGATATTGGTCTAACTGGTGCTGGTGGATACTTCAAATAGCAAGAAGTTCAAACTTACCTGCAGAATATGGAGTTCTGTAAAGGGCTAGCACCATCTAAAATGGTAGACTAGGCTGGGAATTAAAGGACAATATAATAACCTGGCTACTTTGATGGTAAGTGTGAAGTGTGAATAAGAAACCTGGACAAAAACAGTTCCAAAATTTAGCTATTGTAGAGAAGGTTGATAGCAGGTAGCCACAAACAAAACAAAAATTCCACTAGGCATAGGAATGAAATTCAGGATTAAATTTTAAATATTTGGTAACAATAGGAAGAAATTGCATGGAGTCTCTGTCCTAAAGCTTCAGAGCATAAAAATTGGGATTTTCATTTTACTGTAATTGCAAAGACTAGTAAGATTATTGGCTTAAAAATAAGATAATTTCTCCTAGGCATGTGAGAAGTAGTTATAATCAAGATTGGTGCACAGTAGTTCTACAAAACTGTCACGTCCTTAGCTCCATTCTATTGCATTTGGTAGAAAGAAAGAAAAAAAAAAGACGTTCTCACTGTAGTCATCTCTTGAGTCTTCCATAGAACAACCTCTTGACAGCTTTACCTTCACCACTCTGGCTTGAATCACATGACCAAACCCAGGTAAAACTGGAGGCTGTGAAATAGCTCTTCTTGAAAGCACTGCTAGAAATCAAGACTTATCCTTAAGCCACGAGTGAATACGATGTCTGTCAAAATGGGAACTCAACCATGACTAGTTTTGGGCCAAATATTAAAGCTGGTGGTAGTGATTGCAAGGAGGGGGGAAATTAAGGGAAGGAGAAAGGAAAAGAGGGAGAGAGAGACAGGGAGAGAAGAAAAGAGGAAGGCGGAGTAGAAAGGTAGAAGTGAATATGGAGGATGAAAAAAGAGGACCTGGTACTCATATTGTTTTATTGGTTATAGTAGGAAGACACACATTAGTAAGATCCCTCATGTGTTGTGATCAGGAAAACTGTAAGAATTTAAGGTGCATTTCGGGAAATCGCTTGGTATTTTTGGTTGGCTACCATATTTTCTATCCTCATATACCTCCTATTGCCAGCCAGTGAGTCTGTCAACACTGCATCCTACCACCTGAAGCTAAGCAAGCTGTATAGTGCCATTTTCCTTCTTCAGAAAACCAGTTTTCCTACCACTGCAATAGACATAGGTGCAATGTCCTAGTTAGTGTTCTTAGACCCGAGGCCTAGCTGCCAGCTGTTCATCCTTAGAACCTGGACGATGTGTAGTTCTGAGTAGAGGACCACAATGTTCCCTCCCATCACCTGCTTTGGAGGTGCATTAGTTCTATGGTGGTGCTAGTCTCCTGAAATTCTAGTTGGAATAGTGAGGGTTGCTGAGAAGTGACGTGATGTATAGAGATCTGACTTAGGTTTACATGCTTACACAGAGGTAATAATTCGTGCAAGATTAGTCCCTTGCAGGCTGCCGTTTTTGAGATAGGGTAGGCTTCCTGCAAACATCTTTATAACCAACCCCCAAAACCCCGTTACTTATGACTTTCAATACTGATCAAGGCCATGGTGTGTCCAGCCCCTGATTATGAATATTAATGTTAGTTAATGTTAATCCTTGCTTTAGCTTACTTCATCCAGCAGGTTATCCTCCCAATCACCTGTTGGAGGCATTGTTTTTTTTCCTTTCCGAAGTCTTTGTCTGACTGGATCCATCTATATGTGCATGTGTGCTGCTATATATAGAATGAAGGGGAGGGAAATGGGTCGTATATACCTGGAACTGACATCTTTGAGTTTTCTCTGTTCCAATAGGACTGATATAGACAAAGTCTGCCAAATTCAAGGTGTTTGGACTTTTGTCCCCCTTTTAACACACTTGACCTACCTGAAGGACTCCAACTTCATGGAGACCATTATATGTGTATGTTAACTGATTTTTGGATACACATTTTTATTGCAGTCAGCTTTCTAGTTGCTGCACAGAAAGAACCCCAGCAAAAGTGGCTTGTGGAGGAATGGGTTTATTAGGCTTAAAGACTCAAGGGGAGACTCCATCCTGGCAGAAAAACGATGGCATGAGCAGAGGGGTGGACATCACCTCCACAGCACTACAAACAGAGGCAGGAGGTGTGCCAAGCACTGGCCAGGGGAAGCTGGTTTATAACCCCATAAGCCCGTCCCTAATAACACAGCTCTAGTGAGGTTATAAAACCCAAACTGCCATCAGCTGGGGATTGATCACTCAAAACAGATTCATTTGTTTGTGGGGGACACCTGGATCAAACCATGACAGTTTATCTTTGAATCTTTTACTAGTAAGTGAGCCACATAAGTGTGAAAACCTTTACATACAAACCCTGGTATATAGTAGAAAATACTATATAGTGGAAAATCAATATTTTATAACTGGCTTTGTATATTTTATCTAATCCTCTGAGCATTTTTATGAATTAGTATACATTTCCTGATTTTCTAGATATGGGAATAGAAGATGACAAGTGAAGTTGAAATCCTGATGTCCATTGCTAAACCAAGCAGCCTCCATTGGTAGAATGAGCCTAAAGGCACCATGCAGCCAGGTCACCACTGAGGACAGAAATGCTGGGTGAAAGGCTTTCACTTCTGCATGACAATCCCATTCACACACCACTGCCACAATGGTGCAATACAGAACAGTTACTTTTCATTTGTTCATCTTCAGGTTAGCTTGAATGCAATTGATGCCAATTGGTTTCAAGTCACTTTGACTGGAAATTTTGGATTGGATTTAGGAATAGCCAAAAGAGCTCCCTGAGAACAGCACTTACCCTGTGCACAGACTTACTTCTCCTGATAAAAGGTGGAGCCCCAGAGGGCATCTCTAACTGCAAGTTGCTCTCACCTTAGCGAACATTCTATTGACCAAAACAAGTCATGTGACTTAGTGAAATATGAATAGTATGGAGATGGATATTCTCCCCGTGGTTTTGGATGGCAAAAAGAGAGTGAATAACAAACTGCTGAAAAATATTAATCAGCCTTCTATGTACAACATACCCTTTCAAGAATGGCATCATCTATAGAATGTCATTAGACCTGAAGCCAGCCTTTCATGTACGTAGAACCAGCTGCAGATCTTTTTGCTATAGCGCCCTATGTCCTGAAAAAGCAAGTTATCTGTTCTTCAATCCTCTACTCAACATAGGCAAAGGCAAAAGATAATGGACTAAGGACCGGTAGCTGCAAGAGGGGGACCTCTAGTGTGGCCAGGCTCCCCCAGGCTGGAGGAGAGTTCTTGACTCTGTTCTCACCTCCCTCCACCATTAGCCATATTCTTTGGTTCCCAAAGCCACACTTCCTTTATTCAGGCCTGCCTAGGCCATGGCAGAAGAAGACGGTGGAGGAAGGCCCTTTCTTCACCATTGAACAATGGACCCATTTTACTCTCAGTTCGCCGCAAACCGGGGGTCCAGTGGGATTTTACCTCTCAAATCAATTCAGTCTCTTTGTCAAGCCCAGCATGGTGGTTTTATGACCAAGAGTTTCACTCAAGAGCCTTTCTGATTCTCTGGATTTTCCTTCCTCGTGGGATTCATGTGGGAAAAGCCACAAGCATAATCATTTTGTGGACAATGTCTCTTATCTTCTTTTAAAAGCTGTCAGCAATCATGTGACAGAGACAAATTTACAAGTTCAAGGCCAAGTGGGCTACCAAGCCAGATCTTTCTGAAGAAAAAAAGAAAAAATAAGTACTTAACCAGAATCCTGTTTCGGTAAAACTACCTCTTAAAGTTTCCCATCCTCTTCTTCTTTTTCACTTATAAAAACATAAAGTTTGCTAATGCCTTAATCCATAGGTCTTTACAAAGGGTGTTATGACCATATCCTTTACTAGGTCTTTATAGAGTCTACATTTTCTGGAGGATACCTAGATTGTTCCCTGGGTCATATCACAGGAGTTAAAAATTTGATGGGATAAGAAACAATCTCATTTTCCATCCCTGAAATCTCCAAGTGTTCTTTATTCCCTGTAAATTCTCCTTGTGAAGCAGCCGGTTATTTCCCGTGTTTATGTGCACCTACGTATCTTGACAAGCATGGCTAGCAGCGGTCAGCTCAAGCTTTGAACCTCGTGACGCTGCTGCTTCACGCTTTGACAAATTGGCCAGGCATCTTTTTGTCCTTTACTTTATTGCTGGGGATGGTTTTAGTAAGTTATTGCTATTATATAATATTAGTTATTACAATGTCTTCTTTGACTTTTTGGAATGGTTTCCTCATAACTTTTCTAGATTGTTCAGGGCCTGTTACCAATGGCAATACCATTGTCACATTGAACAACTCTCCTTTTAGCACTAATTTCTGTACTAGTCCACTGGGAGACCCGAGAGTCTATGAAAAAAAATCTTCCAAATACTGTAACTGTACTACATCAGTATTAATGTATTTCATGTTGATATTGCCTTAGCCATGTGTGTGTTCCCCGGGAATGGGTAGCTGGATCTAGGAGATCTAGGCTGAGTTTAAGTTCAAGGTATGGACTAGATCAGGATATGTTCCATGTCTTCATCCTCATTGCTCCAGTAACAACCAGAGGCTCATTCTTAGGGCAAAATAGGAGTGCTCCAGAGGCCAAATCCCATCATGGAAGCCTTTGAGCATCAGCGTCTCTGATCACCGTTCATTAGGAATCACGTCTAACACACATAACAACAGAGCGACATGACAGTATGCCATCACTGCCACTCAGCATCACCATGATTGCTGCACTTGTGTGTGGGCGTGTGTCTATATGCACATGTATGGAATCATGTGCTTCCCCATGTGCTCCTCTACAGCTGACAGAATGGAGCTTCAGGTGTCCAGTGTGTCAGCCTTCCACCCATTCTTTTTATTGATTTATCCCATTCTTTTTAACTTAAGTAATTGATTGGTGAATTTATTTGAGAGAGAGGAGAAAAAAGGAGAGAGAGAGAGAGAGAGAGAGAGAGAGAGAGAGAGAGAGAGAGAGAGAGAGAGAGAGAGAATGAGCATGCCAGGACCTCTAGGCACTGCAAAGAAACTCTAGATGCATTCACCATCTTGTTGATCTGGATTTATGTGGGAACTAAGGAATTCAACCTGGTTCCTTAGGCTTTGCAGGCCAAGTGCCTTAATTTCTGAGCCATTTCTCTAGCTCTCTTCTATCCATTCTTATTTAAGCTTCAGTCTCTTAGTGATCTCAGAGCTTCCTGTTTGCCATGAGCTCCTGTCATTCTCGGTGTTTGCTCCCCACACAATTTCAATTACAGAGGTAGGTGGTCATGCCTAGCAGAGCACCATTATACCTCACACTCACTCTTGCTTCGGTTTTATTCCATCTGTGTTCTCTGCCCCAATATTAATATAGAAGTTACCCTCGATAAAATATCCCTTCATTCTGAATGATTTCAGTACACTTGCTTTTGCTATTAGTTGAACTTTTGTCATATTATCCTTAAGATTCTAGCAAAAATTTGTGAAAAGTGAGAGAGCTGTCTGTAGTATGCTCAGGAAAATTATGAAATATTAGTTCATGTTTAAGAAGAATAGCTAAGTAGGAACTGATTTATTTTTATTATTGAAGTGGAATTCTTTAAGCCATGGCCTAGAGTTGAAATCTGTGCATAGATGAGAAGAAATCTTGGGAAGCAAGTGCAAATTTCGCAATGCAAGCAGTGTGGAGACAGAAAGGAAAGCCAGAATTTAAGCCCATGAGGGCTAAATCTCAGGACTGTGGTCACAGAAATACAAACAGTTGGCTATGATCAGGGAGTCAAATCAGTTTCCTAGATAATACTATCTTTAAAAAATAAAAGTTTACAGACACCTAGACTAGATCAGACTAGAAAACATGATACATGCTAGGGCTGAGCGCAGTATTATTTCTGCAAACATTCACATGAGCCAGCTGGGGCATGATATATAATACATTTATGATCAGTAGTTATGGCCACAGGTGTTTGAAAATCAATGCTTTAAGGAGTCTTAAAAATAACTCATGGCATTTTGAATGCAATGGGAATTTGAGGCAACATGACCTATATAGAGGCCTTATTAGCTGGTTCCTGAGTAAGGACTTACTTTAGTACTAATATATACCCACTTCCTTATAAGGCACCTGGCAGGTAGTATTTGCTTAAGAAATGAGCAAGACAAATGTATTTTAGATTATTCTCAGAGTGTCCTCATGAGGTGATTCAAACTCCTTCTGTCTTGTGACTCCACAGCTTCCTTGGGTCATTCTGTCACCTGCATCTATTTAACTAATGGCTAGAAGAGAAGCCCAAACAGGAAACTCTGTCAGGAAAGCCTAAGCAAGAATCTAGTGTGATGGCTGTACGAAAGTGCAAAGTAGGCATGGACATACAGTCTAGCTGTGCACCTACAGAAATAAAGAAATAGGTTAGATAAACAGATGATACGGGATTATTACAAAAGTACATACTAGGGACCAAATAAATAGTATGCTGGACATTATCTGTGCCAATGACATTAACAGTGGTATTTGAGAGGCTTATGGAAAAGATGATAGAGAGAAATTTGTAAAGAAAATGAAAGTACATAAATATTGAATGTTGATTTTTAACATAAAAATGTAAATTTGATTTTTTTCGTCAATCTTGAATGCAATGCTTAGACCTTTACGTTTTATGCAGGCATGCAATTGAACATATGCATTTCTTTCTTTATAAAAATTACATTTATAATAGAAAACACCTTCAGGTTGGTTTCTTCAAGTGGAAGGGAAGACTCGCAGATCAAATTTGGATTTTTATGATTTTTCAAGCCATTTTTTCACTCACATAGAAGTTGATATATTTTTAAACAATTCTGATCAACTCTTTCCAGCATCTTCAGAGTGCCTTAACAGAGACATCTTCCTGTCTTTCTGTATTCATTGCATCAGCTTACCTTTTAAAATTAATTTTGTAATTATTTCAATATGAACTGAGAATAACACACATTTGGGGAAAAAGCAAAGCTTATTCCTAGTAGTCATTCAATTTAACTACCGGGTTGATCTGAGCTGGTAAGCTATTAACACAAGTGTTCGATGTGTTTTGGATGAAAGTCATTAGCTTTCACACAAGAGAGCAATGGTGAGTTAAGAATTGCGATGTGTCCCTTTATAAGCACAGTTTCTCTCATTAATCTTGACAAACATGAGTGTATAAAGAAATATACGAGTGCTAGGAATTTCACATCACATCTTCAATCTCAGCATTCAAGAGGAAGAGGTAAATTCCAGGTCAGCCTTGTCTAGGGCAAGATCCTACCTCAACAAAATAGAAAAAATTAAACATTTTAAAAATTTACTTGGAGAGAGAGAGAGAGAGAGAGAGAGAGAGAGAGAGAGAGAGAGAGAGAGAGAGAGAGAGAGAGAGAGAGAATGTAAGCATACCGGGGCCTCTTATCACTATAAACTAGGTCAAGATGCATGGGTCATTTGGTGCAACTGGCCTTACATGGGCCCTGGGGAATTGAACCCAGGCAACCAGGCTTTGTAAGCAAGATCCTTTAACAGCTGAGTCCTCTCTCCAGCCTGAAACGCAATATTTCAAATTTTTGTTATCCAAAGCTGAATTGCATTAGAATTAATCTTCTTGGTGCATAAATTTATCTAGTATGTGGATTTTCTTCAATTATTAAGCTTAAAGTCTTTTCTTAGTACTATTGCAAGTTCTGCTGCTACTACTACTACCAATAAGTGATGTCTTTATTGTAAATGTGTTCTCTTCACTAAGTAGAATATATGTATTAACTTTCACCACACTCCAAGTACCCTAGGGGGTGGTAAACTAGAGTTCCCATTTTACCAAAGGGAGAATAGGTTTGAGATATTGGCTAACTATCTTGTTTATGGTCATGAATTTAAAGCCTAGATTAGAAATCTGATCCTTCTAATTCCAAAGCTTGTGCTCTTACTCACTCAGCTATAGGCTTTCATCATATTTATTAGCATTCTTCTGCTTCTAGTAAATTGGCTAATTTCTCTCTATATATATATGTATATATATTTCATTTATCTAAATATGAAAGAGATGCTTTAGGTTAAAGAAACTACTTTTGAGGTCAACTGTTAAATCTTTGATATGGTTTGATTATTCTTTGATAAGCCTCATTTACAGTATATAAATAATACATAACATTTCTATGTCATGAAATTGTTCAGATAACTTAAAAATTCAGCACAATATATAGTTTTCATAATAAAATTTATGGTCTAGAAGGTCAGTGACTATGTCTACTTTAATTGGAAGCTGTATTTACTATTTATGTTTTGGTAGCCAATTCCATGTACATTTACTGAACAATAATTGAATCCCTGAAAGAATGAATGAATTTTTGGGGTGTAATGAATAGCAAATCTAAAATAAGGGAAAATTGTGGGAAACAGCAATAAGTTTTTTAGTGTCAATTGATATCATTTATTTAATATTTTAAAATTTCCTCAACTATTATAAAACTTCTGTGATAAGATAGTATTATTCATCTAAAGGCTTGTTCCCAGTGAACCAAGTTAGAGGTTTAATAAGTGCAAATGATGAGCATGTGTCAAATAATTTTCATTTTCTTTTTTAATTTTTTTATTCTTTTAAACATTTTATTGACACACTCCATTCATATATACAACATACCCTGACCACAATCCCCTCCACCACTCTCCTCTGTTCCCTACACTGAAGCTCACTCTACTGAACTCTTCTTTTAAAATCACATATTCTTTTGATATCAAAGCCATGTCTTCTATTTTGAAATGTATTGATTTAAACTGGTAAAAAAAAGTGGGTCTGCATCAGTCACGGTTCCAGCAGATGGTTAATGAGTCACTCAACTCACGGTAGTTTAAACAGAGCTTAATAAGTAGACTATTGACAAAAGTGTGTCTAGGACTGAGGGAAATCACAAGAGATAATGCATTGCCCAACTGCAGTAACTTGTATGATTTACTAGTAATGACACTTTAAACTCAGCCCAAAGCCTGAAGGGGTAAAGACATTTCTAGGAAGATGCGATAAAGCATACCTTGTAGGGGACCAGTGGCCTTCAGTTATGGAATGTGGTCACCATAGCAACCTTACAACACCTCTCTTCCATCCCTCTCATCATCCATTTGTGCTCCCTCTATGCCTAAGCAAAAGACAAAAGCATTCCTTGTTACTTTAGGCGGATGGCTCCTCCTACAAAGAGGACAATGGGCTGCGGTGGGTGGAGTAGATTGGTCAGCATTAGCAGAAAAATTCCAACATAGGATCCAAACAAAAAATTTTTAGCTTAAAATATTTGTTATAAACTGTGTTCAAAACACATTTTTCTAGCATTTACTTGGATTTTTTTATTATAACAAAATAAGTGGGAAATTAAATATAGTGAACCCATTTAAGAAGGTATTTGTAAATGATATTTTATAAAAGTAGAATGGAGAATAACTAATTATAAGTGTATTTTCTCAAGTTATTTTAAATTGGTACTTATTTTCAACTGACAAGAATGTATTATGGCATAGAACACGATATTTTGAAATATGAATACATAATGCAATGGCTAATTCAAGCTAATTAGCATATGCATTGCTTCACGTATTTATTTATGGTGAGAACACTTAAAATCACTAATATTGGTAGGAAAAATATATTTCTACTTAATCCACAAGGTTGTTATGGAATTAAATATCTAAGAAAATGCCATGCAAATGTAAGTTGCCTTTTTTAAGTGAAGAAAAAAAGCTTGTAATTACGCTCATTTTTCCTTCTTTCATTGACATTTCCAAGAATGCACAATGCTGTCTTTCTAATGATCCAGTTAAATGCAATCAAATAATTATGATATGATGTGATGAGTGTAGGAGATTGACTCTGAAACCAGGTGGGGGGTTGGGCAAGGCCTCAGAGAGGAGGTGACATGAGTTGGACCCAGGCTATGGACAGGAAGAGGCTTTCAGCAAGGGTAAAGAAAGGATGGAAGGATAGAACTCCTTGGTTGACTTCGGAAGGAAAGAGGCAGGAGAGCTAGCATATACCATGTAAAGAATGTGTGAGATGCAGGAGATAAGCCTAAAGAAAGGAATATTATTAGTCAGGGATCTACAGAGGAACAGAACCAATATGAATACATATATCCATTAGAAATGCATAATTAATGTATGTATATCTAAATATTCATAATAAACATATGCATATTTATTATAGGAATTGACCCACATTGTTGTGGAAGCTGAGAAATCCCAAGACTACAAGCTGGAGGCCAGAGAAAGTCTGAGGCAGAAATCCCAAGAGCCAGGAGCATCTATCTGTGTCTAAGGGCAGGAGAATAATGGGTATTTTAGCTCAAGCAGAGAGCAAATTCTGCCTTCTTGTTCAAGGCAGGCCTGTAGTGGGTTGGATGATGCCTGCACACTCTGGTCAGAATGATCTTTCCTTGTCTATCAACTCAGATTCTAATTTTGTAGAAGTCTCACAGAGAAGCTCAGAAACAGTGTATCTGGGAATCTTTTAACATAGTCAAGTTGATGCATAAATGAGTGATGACAGAAACATTTATCATTACAATTTTTTTTCAGGAAACTTTTCCTTTACATGAAGGATGGGGAAAATATTTGTATTTATTTATTTTACTAGACCGTGTTGCTGTTACACCCAGTCTCCCTATTAGAATTCACTTGGGAGCTTTTGAAAAATTACTAAAGCCCAGGACCAATTAAAAAAGAATCTCCAAGAATGAGAATCAGTTTTAGTTTTCTTTCTTCCTCTTTTTAAATTATCCCTAGGTGATTTTAATATGCAGCTCATGATTAGAACCTGTACAGTAGAATGAATAAGAAGACATGCCAAGATCTTTGGTCAAGATTTACTTCTTCGAAAGACAGGCCCATGAGCCAGCTGCCTCTGTGTGCATCCTGCTCACAACTGCTGGGCACTGCACAGGTGCCCATGTAAGATTTTAAATTGCACCATCACTGTTTCTCATGTTGTAAAATATAAACTTTATAGAAATTCTGTTTTTCACTGAATGTCACCAAACTATATCCAGCCTAAAAACCTTAGTCACTCCTGAGGCCTTCCTACCATACTCACCAAATCCTGCATCTACCTCCTAATTACCCATCCAAGATGACAAACTTCTGCCACACTGGTACTGTCTGAGGCCAAGTCTCCTTTCCATCTCCCCTGGGGAGTGACTGACATCCTCCACAAGTTTGTTGTCTTGTGGGAAGCAGACAAACAGAAAAGCATGATATAATGTGAAAACTATTATTTCAGGTCAAAGCTATAGTGCAACATCTACTCCAGCTTTGAGAGGGGCACAGGGAGAGTTCTTAGGAGATGTGATGAGGAGCAGATCTTCAAGCTTTGTTTCTCAGGGCATGAGGAGTTGGCTGGAGTCAAAGAGGACAACAACAAAAATCTGGGGCACTGTGATCAAGGAATTGAAGAGGCTGCGAAGGAAGAGAAAGCAGGCAATAGACGAATGTCAAGTAGAAAGCATAGCTGGGAATTGGGAGGGACACACGGAGCAGGCTAAAGTGATCTGCACATCTGACATGATGGAAAGGATGTACGATTAGAACTTGATCTAAATGGCAATTAAAAACTCACAAATATTGTCAGTCGGCCCTTGACATGATCTCACGTAATCTTTAGAATGGTCATTGAGTCCTGAAGACTTTAAGAAAGTCAGATAGGAAGCCTGGGTAAACGGTGTTCTTGGTGAATTACAGAGATGAAAATTAAAGGATACAAATTAGGAAACCCCTAGAAATATGATGGTTGACAGGAGAATGGAAAAAAAAGCTAGAATGGAAGAAGTACACCTTGAATTATGACATGGGAAATTCTTTGAGAGAGAAGGAGAAGACAAGTTCAGCTTGGGGTCTGAGGTAATTTGATTAAATGTCCCCCAATAGATTCAAACATCTATTAAAGATTTGTCTTCAGTCTCCTGGCTGGAGCATGTGTCACCTAGGCTGGTCACCTAGAGTCCAGCCCTAAGGTATTTCTGAGGTGGATGTGAAATTCCAGCAATACATATGCAAAGAGCAGTCTGAGGTCAGGCCTGGAGATCCTGATATTTTGCTAGTTAGAGTTGGAGTGTGCTGGCTGGAGGTGATGGGTTTCTCTCTCTGCTTGGATCTGTGAAAGGGAGCCAGACTTTTTCTTCATTATTGACCTTCCCCTGGATCTGTTACTTTAATAAATATTTTCCTCCCAAAACTGTGCCTGTTTTGGAGATTCATCCCAGCAGTGTATGGCTGATTACAACAGGGTCATTAGCAAAGAGGAAGGTTCGTTTGCATCTAGGATATTGTTACAAATTTCATGGTGTCCCACACTCCTGAAAGGATGTGTTAAAATCGTAACATGATACTTCAGACCATGACCTTATGTGCAAACATAGAAATTACAGAAGTAATTAGAGCTACATTGAGGCATAGTGGGTTTGTAGCCTGATAGGACTGGTTTTCCCGTAGGAAAGAGGGCCCTTCCATGTCAGACACACAAGGAGAATGTCATGTGATATACCCACAGCTGAGAAATGTCAATGATGGTTACAAATCACTAGATTTAGGAGCAAACGAGGAAGGAGTATTTTACAGGGATGCAGCTCCACCAGCCCCTTGCAGTCAGGCATTCCACCTCCAGAACTATGAAACAGTAACTTTCATTGACTATAGCTATCACAGCAGCTGTTAAGAAATGAACCCATTTTCTGATAATACTTCTGGATATGATGGAGCATTTGCCAGTCACTTCTCAGTATGGTTTCTGCCTATCCACTCATTTATTCCTGGGGCAACTTTATGATGTTGTTTCTATCATTATAACAGTAAACACTAAGGAGCAAAATACATCAAGAAAAAGATGGGAATTGTGAATAAAGAAAAGGAAATCTTTGTGCATCTTAAGCTATCTTTGTGTATACTAAATAATCTCTCCTTTTGAAGTCGGGATGTAAGATACATACAGGGTTCATTTAATGTGCAAACAGAAACATACAAACAAGTGCCCTTACCAATAGCATAAAGGGTGTTCCTCCCCCACCAATCATTTCCTGTACGTGCTTCCATGAACATCTCTGGCTGCTCCTCTAGGTCCTAATATTGACAACAATATATATATGGAAAAAGTACCTCCACCGCAAGTATCCCAGATGACATATTTGGGTTTATCTATATGATAAAGGACAAAGAGTCATCATTCAGATGAAAAGAAAAGATATGTTTGATGTATAGCAGAAGCTGTCAGCTTTGTAACCATGTAGCTGACTCTCTGGAAGAACAGAGACTTTGCCTGCTCCTCTTTCTTGCACCTGCCTGCCATACAAAGACAACAGAACCCTTGAGCTAGTCCCCAAGCCTGGGGCACTGCCTTCTGACTGGGTTTTCTTCCTGCCTATTGGTAGGGAACATATGTCTGCAGAAATAAGCCCCCCGCTCTAAATGTACATGTGAGTGGCGCCTGGAATGCTGTAAGATGGAATTCCACTTGGGGCTCTTGGAATCAGTTTCAGAAGCCTAAGAAACAACACAGGTGATGTGGGATGCCCAGCTGGATCTGCTCTATGGGTAATTTATGTGATGCTGAGGTAGGTGAGAGCTGGGATGATGGAGAAGAGACTTTGGCATGCGGAAAGACTGTGTGAAGATATTGTCACTTGGGATGCCTCAAGTCACTCTGTGATCAGCACACTGACAGCCAGTTCCTGTGTGTTGTATAAGCCTTGCACTTCAGGTTTAACATTACTGAGAAAGAATTGAGTTCTATTCCACCTGAAGTAATCATTAAATTTATTTATATTTATTTATTTGATATTTGTTATTGTATGTGTGTACTTAGCTGAAAGGATGTTACTGACACCTTTAGTCTTGAGATAGGACAATGTTCTACACACATGCCTTAACTATGGTTTGTGCAAATACACAGAAAAGCTGAGAGAACCACTGGAAGCCAATAAGGCTGCAGGTCAGGTCAGGACCAAGCAGTCTGTGCTGGGATTTCTTCCACATTACTTCTTCTACTAGACATTTGTAGATATTATATTCATACTTAAAATAATTATCTCACTAAAGAACTAAGGGTTCCATTTTCAGCTTTTAGGTTCTCTAGAACTGGGCTCCAAGGACAGCCAAGAAGCTGTGGCCCCAGCTCATAGATATAGCTAATGAGAACCATGGTATTGTGCTCATTTGTGGAAAGCCTGCAGCCGTAAAGAAGCCCATTTATTTATATACTTTTAGTTCTATCCTCATAGAGTTCTGTGATGTCAGGTATTGATATATTCATATTATGGGAACTCATATGTTTAAATGTCACTCTGGTTTATAGCAATGTTTTTAATGTCCAATCATTTAACCATGATTCTTAATGTTTCTTTGGGAAATGTGATCAGAATTTTGAAAAGCAATTTCTAGGTAACTGAGAAAAGACAGAAGCTGCACCCAGCTGGTGTCAAAGGAAGGTATGTTTGGGAAGGGGTGTTGCTGACTATGGCTGTTGATATGTTATTGTTGCTCACAACCATGACGTTCTGATCAGAAAGACTTTCAGTTCCCATTCACAGCACAGTGAATACTGTAGAGTAACAGGAATACTGGGCCATGACTGACCAGGTGATTAATTTGTATTTACTTATTTATTGACAGATAGAACATTTCATTGTGGTGTGTGTATATATGCTCTGTTGAAAGCTAATGCTTGCTTTACATTCATAAATTTGTATATGAAATTAATTAAAATGTGAAACTATTCATGTATTATTATATAAAATTAAAAATGAACATGATCATTTCTGCTTTTACATATTTATTTCAAAATAAGATGTCACTGAAAAGTCTTGGTCAAGAATGCCATACTATGACAACAAAATTGGTTAGAATACTGAGAGAAGAAGTATTAGGCATACACTATAAAAAACCTCTATTTTTATAGAAATAATTGTATCTTTATGTAACCTTTGAAGCATTATACATATTTGTTATTGAAGACGCTATAATGAATAATTGTCATTGAAATAGTCCCAAACATAAGTCCTGATGAAGCTAAATGGAGTTAAATTTTTATGCATGTGTGTACCCCTTTTGGATTTTTGTCATCATTGTGAAATTTGACTTTCCAGTTCCTATGAAGAACAGCACTTGTGTACATTGTGTCTTAGTCTTAATCCTGAATGCTGCAAGCTACTTTGGTTTTAAAAATGAAGCGTTCCTTCACTTCATGCCCTTCACTTCCACTGGTTGGTGTATAAGCAAGCATAAATATCTCTGAAAGAAGAAAGGAGGAAATGTTAGCGTTGACATGGTCTACCCTCCTCAGCTGGAGAAACTAACCGCAGTTCATTTCTGGAGTCTTCACCTGTCACATAGAGCCAGACTCTGAAAAGTGTTCCTGATACGGAAAGCCACTTTGGTTCTAGGCACTCAGGGCTCCAAACTCGAGAGCAGGGATTTTTGTCAGGTGGGTCAGCTTATCTCTATAAGTCTTTGACCCTGTCTTTCACCGCCAGTATAATTTGTGAGCCACACTTGACTCAGTGAGCGTTCCAAACAAGACTTTCCAACTCTTCAGTGCGACTGACGGGAACATAATTAAATGACATTCTCGAAGGGAGGATCAGAATTCAGCTGGACGTCATGCGTGTGATGTATGAGGATACAGTCTACAGGGACTCTACAGCACAAAGTAAGTTAAAAATAAATCAGTTTGCATACGCTTTAAGTTCACATATATAATGCAGTAGGAACAAAACTTCAAGTTTTTTGAACATTAAGCAAAACCCTTTGAATTATAGTGAAAATGATCCTTATTTCTTCAGTTCAAGCATGAGTTCCTGGCGATTTGTGTTGCTTGTAGAGAAAGGCATGCCATTGTGGAGTTCAGCTCCTGAACTGCGCAGGAAACCTCAGACTTTGATTATCCAACGTTTCAAACTGGTCAATTATCAAAGAAAAATACATCAAATGATAGTAAGCATTAAGCAACTATTTAGACAAATAGGAAATTTCTTGACTGAATGTGAAAAACTTAGTCACTCACCATGCCATTTCAGGATTCTTGATATAGTTTTAGTTTCTGATTTTTTTTTCATAATATGCTGCTGAGCACTGTAGCGTTGCAGCACTCGTGTGAGTAACAGGAGATGCACACCCTTGGTCTCCAATTAGGATGTGAGATATGATCAGGCGTCAGAACTCTGTACACACGATCCTGGTCATTGAAGTGGAGGTGGTGAGGTAGAATATCAATCACTGAGCATGTGACTCACTTTTGGTGTCAAACTCTAAATATCAGCTGAAGAATTTTTTTTTATCAAATTCTCTACCTTTAAAGGCCTTCTCTATATTTATAAAAATGTTTTTTTCATTTTTGCAAAGTCTGGATAAGTTTAATATCCAAGAAATGCTTATGTCATCTTTTTTCTATTTTTTGAGCAAATTTCCTATGGCAAGGATATTATCCAGAGTACCATGAATGTGTGTGTGAGAGAGAGAGAGAGAAAGAAAGAAAGAGAGAGAGATACAGAGAGAGAAAGGGAAAAAGAGAGACAGAAAGAGAGAGAATGCACATACATACATACATACATACATACATACATACATACATACATACATTCATTCATGCTTATTGTAACACAGGTATTTTATAATTACACTTTCATCACATTCTTGAAAATCAAAAGATTTAAATATGTAACAGTGTGGACTATTTTATGTTTGCAGGATTTGCACAATACCAAATCTATTTGCTTTGCCAACCTGTTTTCTTTCATCTTAATCTATTTATGAACATATCTATTCTGCCTGAACCTTTTGGATCAGGACATAGTCACAAAAGGAACTGCTACTTAAGTAACAATTTTTTTTTTTACATGCTAGGATATTATCAGTTTATGTGAAATGCAACTTGAGTAGAGAGATCAGAAGGCAGTGTTTGGCTGAAAAAATTCTTAGTTCTATTTCTTTCCTCTAGTTTCGTGGAAATTAAAAGTACCACTGACTCATTTAGTGCTCCTTAACATTGTGGGTTGACTTACGGAGGGTTTTCCCTTGTTCTCATGTTACACACACAACACACACACACACACACACACACACACACACACACACACACACACACACACGTGCTGTGTTCTATTTATACACTATCATCTGCCAGAGTCTTTGAAATTTCTGTTTTGCATTAAAGACAAAGACTTCCTCTCTCTGACTGCTCATTGAGGGTTTCCTGATACAAGAATATAATTAACTCTTTCCTGGCCTAATTTCTGCATTTTAAAATGTAGGCAGATATGACAAAAGTGAGGCACTCAATCCACAGGGTGGCCATTAGCTGCACTCCGTTCCAGTATGTTCTCAATTCTGACCACAATTACTGTCAGGGAATGGCTCTGGAAGCTTCTTCATGTAGGAAAACAGCAATACTATTCATTAAAGAGCACTTCCAATAAAACACAATCTATATTTTTAATGAATATTTGAGGAAGAAAATACAATCTTGGATTCGGAACTGTGCAATATGGTTATTATTCTTTTAATAACACAGACTTTCTCATGTACATATCCTGACAGTTGTACGCGAAGGGAGCAGAAACGAGACGGCAGGCTTTACCTCAGAAGAAATGAAAAAGCCGAGCCACAGTAAACTAAGTCAATGTTAAATAAGGATTTCCTGGAACCACCTAGAGCAGCCTCGGCTTTCTGTGGGTTTTATTGAGTCCCTGGGATGGTGGATTCTACTGAAATCTTTGAAGCCCAGTTAAATATGGGAACATGCAGCACTTCAGAGACTGGGGAACACCAAGAGGCTCTGCTAAGACCTTCACCTGGTTCAGGAATTTGCCACTCGGCACCCATTTCTTTTTCTTTTACTTAATGTGGTTGTAATTTTAATGATTCCTTTTTCATCTTCAAATTGTTGGTTCTGATGAAATGCCTACTCGTGGCTGATAGGAAATATCAGTATTGGTTAATGCTCTAGAAAAATATCTATAGTTTTTATCTTCAAATAGAAGTCTGCACTGTTAACAAAGGGAGGAGTAGGTACAGTGCACACACGTACAGGCACACACGCACACACATATGCACGGCTGTGTGTGCAAGATGCAGGCTGGTGGATCTGTTGGTGCAGGGGAGCAGGTTGATCTGGTGGCCGCACACTCCAGCAACGCTGGTAAATGCCTCAAAGAGCACTGAGAGTGCTGCTTCTTTCACCAAAAAATCCCTGGAATTCTGCTACTCAAAAAAAACTCCTATTGAAAATCTAAATTGTCTTTTCCACAAAACATCAGAATTGTAATTCTTTACAGGAACAAACAGTAGGTGCGAATAACCTGTTCAAACATATTTCGACCTCTGGGATAAAAATGCATAATTATTTTTTTAAAGAAAAGGAAGATTAATTTAGTGTTTTCTAATGAAAACAAGTTTTCCATTAGGGCCTGAAGTCACATATCTTACAAAATCATCCCCAGCACTCCCCACAAAAGAAACCCATTGTCAGTTAACAAACATATATATATAAATCTCATTATATATCATCCACACCCTGGTATTAGTTTTGAGTGATGTGAGCTAATAAGACGACGGCTAATTTTGAAATCAATTCTATAAAAAGACTATTTTCCCCCTTTATTTTCCCTTTTTCCTGCGGCTATCACGCACATACACTGAGGTCTGAATAAATAATCTGGGCCCGCAAGCAGAGCCGCAGTGCCCTGTCACCATCTCCTGGAGCAGGTGGTTTTCCCCCTGCCTATCAGCGCCAAAGGGAAAGAACCGAGAGTTTCCGAGAGCGCTCGGCTCGCGAGGGCCCGTCTTGCATGGAGGGAAATGTATCACCCTTTAAACAATTTGGGAGTGGATGCAGTTAATAGGTGGGACAGATAGTTACAAAGTCCTGATTAAGTGCAAAGCACGGAGGCCGGGGACGCAGAGGCTTGTGCACAGCAACACTGCCCTCTGTCGGCAGCAGCGCGCACGTGCCGTTACCTCTGGCAGGTGCACACACACACACACACACACACACACACACACACACACACACACACACACACACACACACACACACAAGCAAAACCCAGAGGAGATGGAGGAAGGCTCGCTCCTCCACCCAGGAGGGAGACCAGATGCACACCCAGAGGCCAGCACCTCGGGGGACACACTAGCTGACAAAGACACCTCCAGACCCAGTCTTTCTGGGGTCCAGGCTCAGCGACAGACAGCGGCTTTCTGTCCCTCTTATTTATTTATCCTGGACAGCTGCCAGCCTCGTGCAATGAAATCTCAACCACGTAGAGCTAGGTGTTTCCATGGCCCAGGGCAGGAGCTGAGGTCACTCACTCAGGAGAGCTTGGGGGTTCTAGGGATCCCTGCAGTGACTTAGGCCTGGAAGCAAGGGGCTTGGTCACATCAACAAAGGGAAAGCAAGCTGCCAAGACCAACGTTAGCCCAATGACTCTTCATGCCTTCCTATAATATGAATTTCAGCCTTGTCTCCAGCTCTAATTTCCTTTCTGTTTCCTGTTAAGAGTCCTTCTCTTGCCAAATCCTTATTACGAATTTTTTTTTTTTTACTAAAAACCTGGGGAAGGTAGTGATGTCCAGTGCAAATGCAGATATTGCAAGCCAGGACTGACAAGCATATTTCCCTCTCTTGGAAATCAGTCACCAATCCTGCAATCCGAGTCTTCTGTTAACTTACTGGCTTGATACTTTTCAGGAAGGGACTTGTTCTCTTAGTGATCATGGTCTCTCGGAGCAGGACAGCAAGTGGATTCTCTTCATTCAGCCTTTTGTGATAACGTTTCCTTCAGGAAAGGAGCAACAGTGTTTCACTGTTTTTCATTTTACTAAGTCTTCTTACCAAATGAAACACAAGTAAATAAAGAGCAGTGAAAAAGTGAAAAATCTAGCTGTACAATACACAATCACTCTCTTGAGGTAGGAGACACAGGTCTCGTTGGTATTTGAAAACTGGTTTTCAACTTCTTTCCATTCTTGGGTTTTGGAATACCTGCATCATATGTTAGCATTATTTTTAAAGTAGAAATTGAAGGAAATTAGAGTATCATGGTGAAGTCACATTTCCTTAACATTTGCAACCAAACAAATGTGAGAATCTAGCTCTCTGTGCAATATTTCTAAGAAACCATTTCGACCTCCTCTGCACTCGGTTTGGACAATCTTAAGTCAGGCAATGTGAAAAGTTTACACAACGTACTCATATAAATAATCTCATTTTATCTTTACAAAACCCCTGAGATACATAAGGGCCTATTATATAACTAGCATTGCCAAATTACTGACAGATACGGAAACTGGAGAACAGAGACCTAATGTAAGTCTCAGAGATCATGCAAAAAACGCTGGTGGTGAGGGTGGACTCAAACCCATACTAACTTTTATGTTTTTTTTTAAACTGATTTTTGTGCTGATATTTGAAACCATGCAAGTTATTTCCCAAATTGCCTAAAACTAAGGGGAACAGAAAAACAGATCCCTCCCCAACCCCACCCCACTCCTACAGTTAGCATGTTTTCTATGGAAAACATTTTCAAATTGAAACTAAACTTGAGCCTTTCTGCTCATTCCTGTTGGTGCTGATTCGGAGCTGGGGTGGCATCTTAATGGAAACTGATTTGATGTGGAATTAAACAGCATGGGACTATGTCCTCAACTTCTTCCACGATACTGATGGGCTTCAAGTGACAGATAAAGCCACCCATTAACCACCCTGTTCTGTCATGATCAAATTGACTTTTATCTCTCTCCCATCTGGGGGCACCTCTCCATACTGTACCTCTCAGCCTGAAGCAAAGGAAACTAATCTCCCAGTGGCAGTATTTGAGGGGCACACAGGTGACAAAAGCAATTGTATAGGTCTGCCACCAAACACAACAGCCCTCTCAGGTAAGTCTGGCTAGACAGCATTGTTCTGCTAGAACCTATTTCCTCCGAATTCCCCTTTGAACCTAAGGAATTTGCTTACTATTACCTGTAGAAGAATATGTCCTTGTGCAAATTTCTCCTGACCAAAAATATGCAAGCCCTTATTACAGTAAGAAAGAGCCATTTCTCCACAGTCACCCAAGTCTTGCTGCACGGATGTGTTCATTGACCTTTGAGGCCCAGCAGCAGGATTGTGGGGGAGGGGGAGGAGAAGGAATGAAATTTATTCCAGGACAAAACAAAACAAAACAAAAATCAGTGAGGTTGCTGTGTTTTACATATGGAAAGATAAGCAATGTTTTCTTTTCTGTCTCCCTGAGCACTGACTTGGAGAGGAGATGTGGAGCACCTGTGTGGCCGTTTCATTTTCACAGACAGGATAATTCAAGCGAGATCCAAGTGACATTTTCCAGCATGATACTCAAGTTATAAATAATAATGGTTCCCAGCGTTTATGATTTTCTGGATTAAAATGAATCCCAAAATGATATAAATAGGCATCCCTGCTGTAATTTAATCCATTGGTCAGGTAGTGCTCAAACTAGTGGCGAAAATCTTTAAAAAAACAGTTTTTCACTTGTTTTCTTCTTTGTACATTTGGAGTCTGGCAGGTGAAACGAGTGATCAGGATGTCACTAAATGCTGTGCCACAGGATTCTTATAAAAAACACACAATGTCTTATTATTAATCTGTTTTTTTCTAGCTTCTTAGCAATGTTTCAAGTTCTCAATTTTTGAGATATTTCATAAGTGCCAAATATACATTATATTTGTCCACGTATTGCAGGCATTTTTTAACTTGATATATTTGTATATTTATTTATTTATTTATTTGTATATTTATCATTGATTGCAGCCATTTAAAATTTTCTGATTCTTTTCAATGCTTTTAGTAGCGTTAGTTTGATCTTCTGGATGAAATGACCAGTTTTAATAACAATTATACCAGGAGAAGAAAAAGAAATGAATATTTGGACGTGAGCACGTAATTGTTACAAATTTGTTTGGGCTGATGAATAATTTGAGTTATTCACATGGAAAGTTTCAATCTTCCTGATGCCTAATGGACTTAAGTCTCAATGTTTTTCACAGTTTTGGTATGGAGAGCCATCCCATTCAGCATAGGTTATTTAGTGAAAGTTCATTTTGTGGAACTCAGAACACACCAATCATTCCCCCTCCAGCAGCAATATTATAATGATGACTAGGAGCTCGGCCAACAAGGACACATACCACATTGTTGAGACAGTGAGTGTCGTACATTCGCAGAGAAAAATCTATGAGAATTATGCGTGTTTTCAAACTGGTAATCAAACAACACAGGAAAACAATAAAATTGAAAAGGACTATTTTTGAGAAGCCCGTACTTGAGAAAAGCAGGTTTAATTCGAGGGGGATGAGGATGTAGGTGAAGCGTGTTGCGGGAGTTCTGAAGGGGACTCCTGGGCACACTCAAGGGCTCTCAGGTGCGTGGCGGTGGCTGGTGACAGTGTCTAATTTCACTTCACAATCTGAGCCCCCACTTCACACTTTATTACAGGTGTATCATGAATGCTTATGAGCCGTAATTGAAGCTTTTGTTTTTCTGTGTGTTCACAAATGGGAGCATTTGCTAAGGGGGAAAAAGATTATTCTAGGATAATTTTATAGGAACTCAGAAAAGGGAAAACAACAGCAATGGAAATGACCATGACTGCCAAATCCACAGAAGGTTTCTGACTGGAAATTAACAAATGATGAATAGTTGCTCAAAAGGAGACAAGGATTCAGCACGTCTGAGCCCCTGAGGTGTGGCTCAGGCACATTTCTCCTCTGGACTGGCCCTTTCCTCTTCAAAAGCTAGAAGTGGATGTGAGGCTGGCTGGGTGAGAATAGTCTTGTAAAGAGTTCCTTTGTGAGATCATTATGAAACTGGAAGTGTTCATGTAACAGAAGTGGGAGAAGCAGAGAGGCGTGATGGACACATGACTGCTGGGTATTCGCTACACTCTTTTTTTTAAAGAGGCATGAGCTCAGTTTCATATATACTTATATATGAAATTAACATGTGCTCATCTATGGGTGTATATGAAATGCAGCTCATAAATATGTAGCAAGGCATGGGCATATATAAACAGATTTTAATATTCTGGGAAGAAGGAAAAGAATTAATGGACCTATAGATTTTCATAATGGGTCCCCAGTTACAACTTATTTCAGAATTCACTTTTCATAAAAAATGAAGGAAAAAACATACAGTGAAAAATATGAGTTTGGAGGAATATGTGTTTTAAAGCAAAACTGATCTTTGGAATGGCACATGTACTTGAACAGAGCCCATGTCTGGATAGACACAAAGGGAATAATCCCATTTCATTCACTGATTATATATAGAACACTGAAATAATTTTTAAAATATTTTTTACTTATTTGCAAGTGGAGTGATATAGAGAAGAGTGAGCATAAAGCAGAGAGAGAGAGAAAGAGAGCGAGAGAGAGAGAGAGAGAGAGAGAGAGAGAGAGAGAGAGAGAGAGAACACTCCAGAGCCTTCAACAGCTGCAAAGAACTCCAGATGCATGCACCACTTTATGCATCTGGCTTTACATGGGTAATGAAGAATTTAAGCCAGGTTGTTAGGCTTTGCAGGAAATTGCATTAACTGCTAAACCAGCTCTCCAGCCCTGAACTATTTTTATTAAAATAGATTAAATTTTTAAAGTTCACTATGTACTGTAACTCTTCCCTAGTATCCCATGAAGGGGAGTGTATATAAATCCCATATGAGGAAACCAAGACTCAAAGACTAATTTTGTCCAAGATGGTACTATGTACCTGGTGGAAAGATTTAGATGCACATTTGCTGGATTCAAAATTCACTGCTCTTTATAATTATGCTACATGAGTTTGAAAGTAGAGTTTACTGAAGAAAGTAATCAGGATGGATAAAAAGGTACATTCTCTGTTTTCATCGAACTGTGTTTAATTAGTTGAGGCCTAGTTTGATAGTAAACTCAGAAGGCAATCACAGCAACAAAAATAAATTAATCTGTTGCCTTAGTCTGCTCGGTCATTGTGCTCCTTTCTGGAAGAAACCTTGGAGCTGACTCAATCTCAGTGTCACTGGTCATTCATTGGAGGACAAGCAACCGAGGTCAAGTAGATTTTTAGAGAAACATTACCTCTACTAAAAAACATCTTCTTACATATGGACTTTTGCTTTTCCATAGAAAATAGGCTTTTTTTTGTTATTGTTGCTATTAAGTTAGACGTATTGTTAATCAATGGAGCCACTAAATAGTTACACATAATCAGACTTAAGTACTGAAGTTCCTTGTAATTTTTGGCTTCATTCATTACTGTCTTTAACTCATATTAACAAATTTATACTTTTTAATGTGCTACTGGATATCCACTTTCTCTGATTCTTCTCTGGACTGTTTAGATAAATGTATACAAATCAAAAAAGAAAGGAAGAGATTTTGAAGAATGAGTAAAAAATAAACAAGAGATTTCAGCAGATTTCTGGAACCAAGCAACAAGCAGATGAGCAGGGATGAGGGGAAGAAATGGGAAATATACAGAATAAAATATATCAGAGAGCAGCCAAGAAGTCCAAAACCAGTTTTATATCAACAGACTTATGGGGAAAATAGGGATGAGACCCTCCTGGAGATGTTCTAAAAAAAACAAAGGAATGAATTCAAAGCTTTACAAAGAGCCATATGTGACTATAACCCTATGGGTAACCAACATTTGCCTCCAAGTGGATATCAGATAAGCCTTCTACAACACATATACCAAATGTGAATAAGCTGAAGCTCTTCTCAGTCCTGAATTCAAGGGACTCTTAGAAGAAGCAGGTCCCTCACTGAAATAGTCTGTCAGTCTGTTCCTCATGGAATCAGAGGTCAGATATAAGAAAGCAATCCTATTAGTACTCCACACAGGTAACTCTGACTAACTACCTAGTTCTTTAATCCTATATCCAAAATATTGATAGGAGTATGAATGCTCATCACGCCTGCGAGGCTGAAGCAGACAAGCAGCAAGGTGAGTGAGGAGGAGACAGAGTGAGGAACCAAGTACAACAGTGCAGTACTATTCAACGAGCTCTCCTTGGCCTGGTCCAGACATGCCAGCATTTGAAATAGCTACAGCAGTAAGCCTCCTCCTCAGTTCCATTGCTTGTTTCCTTCCCCCTCCCTCTCCTCCCTTCCCTTCCCCTCCCCTCCCCCTCCTCTCCTCTTTTCTTTTTCTAGCAATGCCTCTTCCATGAAGATAGAATGGATTTGCAAGCTTCTTAAGTGGAATGTTGAATAGTGCATCTAGCATCCTTCAAAAGATTTGAAAGGATATTTCATCTATGAGATAGATTCAAAACCCAAGGCCCTATCAAAAGAGATCACAGAGAATATGAAAAGTATGTGTAGATTGGCAATTATTTTTAAAAAGTGAAAGATCTGAAGAAAAATCCGAAGTTATTTCCAGAAAGAAACAGAACAGCTAAATGTTATGGGAAATAAGACAAACTAGGAGATTCACCATGGTCAGCAAAGAATAAATAATGAAAGCAGAGAGGAATCATCAAAATGAAACTTCAGAATTGTTTTAGTCAGCCACATGCCGCTGGGATGAATCTTCAAACCAGGCACAATTTGGGGGAGGAACGTATTTATTGAAACTACAGATTGAGGGGAAGTTCTGTAACAGTGAAAGAGGCTGGCCCTCTTTCACAGGTCCGAGCAGAGAGAGAAACCCATCACCAACACCACACACAGAAGAACAAACAGGCAGGAGCCAAGAACAGAATTTCTTCCTCTTTATATAGCCTTAGGGTGGGGTCTTATAACCTTCCCCAAACTTAATGGCTTCCTGAGTCTCTGGAATTTCCTTCCTGCACTGCCCACACAGGAAAGGATGTTTACTTCTAGCTCCTTTGATCTTCCTTACATCTTGCCCCTTGCTGAGAGACTGCCTTCCTGTAAACATCCTCAGAGACCCACCCAAGATTACTTGAAAGGTCAAGTTGACATCGAAATTTAACCATCACAAGAATTTTGAAAAGATTGTAAAGATTTATGTTTTTCTAATTTAAAGTTTTCCTGATGATTATGTGCAGGTGCCCATCCACTCACCATAGGACTGTATCCTCTGGAAAATATCATAAAATGGAAATGTATATAATATACCTCATCTACCAAACATTGTAGTGTGGAATACCATGCTCCCATAATCGGTCATGGGGTGCAGTGGTGCTGAAAGGGTTGCCTTTGCTCACACAGGCATAGGATATCCTAGACTGGAAAAAAGGTCAATATATCACCTCGGGGTGGTAAGAACGGTCTAACCTTCAAGTTGCTACTGTGACTTCGTCACTAGACTCTGGCAGGCAGAATAAAGCATCTCCTCCCAAAAGATGTCTCTGTTTTGAACCTAAGAATCTACAAATATGTTATTTTGTTAGGCAACAGTTAGAAGTTGATTGTCTATCAAAGGCTCAAGTGTTAAAGGCTAGGTCTCTTTTCTGGCTTGGAGGCCCCAACCAGGCAGCAATATGTAGTCAACTTAGAACTTCAAAGAGAGATAAGTGAGTGATTAGAGAGAGGGGAAGAGGAAAAGTCCCAGTCAAGAAAAGAATATAAATGATTTTCAAAACCAGTGTCTAAGAATAGCCACCCAATCAGTTATGAGAAAGTGAATTCAATATGGGAAAATAAGGAAAATAAAATGATTTGAGAAATATTTCACCAGAGAAAAATATCTTGAGGATCTCAAAGTGACAAAAGACTAAATTCTATCTATTAAACTAAAAATCACAAGAAACAGGAAAACAAGGACAATTATACATTAGCAGACATAAAATTTGAAAGCAGAAAAAGATGAATACAAAAGAACAAATTAGAAATGATAAAATAGTTTAAGGAAAGGATTGAAAACTCTGAAGAAAATGGCAGCGAGAAATGAAAAGAGATGAAAAGAGAATTTGTGATACAGGAGACAGAACCAATGATTTTATCTGGATTGAAGCACGAGAACATAAAATTTTAAAAATTGAGGAACAGTTAAAAAAAATAACAAAATAAAGCATGAAACCCAATTGCAAACTCCTAAAATCTGCTTACCAACAAATCCAGATGAGAACAGAACAAACAGTGAGAAGTTAACCCTGGCAAGGAAGGCTCTTTGAGAACTGGACTGTGCAAAGACTGTGAAGAAACACACACACACACACACACACACACACACACACACACACACACAAACACACAAACAAACTTAAATATCTGCATGTATTGTAACAGAACTCCAGACCATTCATTATACATCAGAAATCTTTAAATCTGTCAGAGAGGAGAAAAAGTACCTACAAAATATATAAGTAGCCTTCTTGCCAATAAAAATGATTGCCAGAATACAAAGTGACAATATCTGCAAAATGCTGAGAGGAAAGACTATTGTATTGTTTCTAAAAATCAATACAAACTATGTTATTATTCAGGAATAGGACACAATAACTACATTTTTAGGTGTTTAAAAATGATTTTCTGTACACCCTTCCAGGAAGAATTACTCTGGGTTGTGCTTCCTGAAAACATAAAGAGTTAAGGAATATTGTCAGGAAACATGGAACACCACAAAGCTGGTGAGCTGCACCGATAAGTCAAGTTCATGAATTCATATAAAGAATGTCAACATAAGTTCATGTGCTTTGAGACAGGGTCTCTCTATGCAGCCCATACTGGCTTCAAGTTTAAGATTGTTATGCCCTTGCTTGCCTCCAAGGGTGCTGACCTAGGTGGGTCTGATCACACCATGCTGAAAATAATTATAATCTTTAAAGCAAAAAACTCATCAAAACATAATACAAACTAGGTGAGGTATTAATGGGTACCTGAAAGTAATGAGCTTAGGTACTTAGTTTGAATAAAAGGCAACGATAATGAAAGTCCTGTAAGTTGATTAAAAATACATAAGGTTTCTGAAAGTGTATGGAACAGTAAATACAGTTCAAATGACTTGGTTAAATTTAGAAGTCTAGCTGATATAAAATTCAAGAAAACTTAAATGGCAAATATTGTGAAAAAAAGGTAAGATGGCAGTTGGGTATAAATCAAATAACTACTTTAATTATGGAAGTGACATCATCCTATCAACTAGATTCATGACCTCACTGAGTCCAAAGGGCCACCATGAATGTGGGAATGTGAGAAAGCTTTGGAAAGGGCAGGATGAAAGGGTTCCTTTTGCATAGACTCTTCTTACTAATAATTTCTTGCTTTTCAAATTTATATTTAGATAATTGTCATCATGCTGTCTATAAAATAATCTTTTTTAAAAAATTAAACATTTCTAAAAGCTGTTCACTATCTTTAAGTATTCAAAGAATTACTTCCTGGGAATTTCACATATGACAGGCCCTAACCTCCTTTATTGCTAGATATGGGAAAAATTTTGTTTTCCCTCATGGAATACAGACACTAGTGGAAGAAAGCCACATTAAAGATGACGAATAATTCAGACGGGGGCTGGAGAGGTGGCTCAGCGGTTAAGGCACTCGCCTCCAGTGCCTAAGGCCCTGGGTTCAATTCCCCAGGTCCCACATAAGCCACACCTACAAGGTGGTGGTCCTGGTGCGCTCGCTCTCCCTCCCTCTCTCTCTCTCTCTCTCTCTCTCTCTCTCTCTCTCTCTATCTATCTATCTCAATGCTTGAAAATGAATAAATAAAATATTTAAAAAATAATAATTCAGACGGTATCTTAGAAAGTATTGCCTTCCCTGGGGAACAACACCTGGCTGAGTAGTGGAATAAGAGGCAAAGGGAAACTTCTAATGCCAGGTATGGAAGGACAGACTCACAGAGATCTCTACACAATAATTTAAAGAGCGTAAGGATCCTCCCTGGTTTTTGAGGGAAGACCTCAAGGACAGGTGAATAGCCATGAGGCCAGGTGATGCTCTAACACCTGGTGGGCACCAGGGAGAACAGGAAGTTAGGTAGTGTGACCAAGGTATAGAATAATCAGACAGTTTAGTGGTGAGGTGGATTGGGGAGGTAGCTGGCAGAGGGTCTAGACCATGGATCTGTTTGACTCTTACAAGAAATGGGGAGCCAAATGCAAGGAAATTAGTTTCAGTGGAAATTCGAACAAAACATTTAATACCAAGGGACTTGGAGAAAACTCGATATGCTCTGTTGTAAAGAAGGAACTTTCAGGTCATTTCAGGAAGGACTGAATGACCTTACAATTTTTCACTTCTAAAATTGGACTCTATACAGTAATATTGCATTCAACTATGCTTTTGGAGAAAAAAATGAAATCTAAAGGGTTTGTCACTGACTTATGACTCAGAAGGGTCTTTAATCTGCCCTTGATTTAATCTTAAGAAACTCAATGCCAGGGCATTCTAACTATGATCTCTGACATGGAATTTTCTTTTCAGGTTGTCTTTTCATTTGAAAATTAAATCAGAAAATATCTATTTGCTGCTATTTTCAGCCACCTCATAATGCAGACATGTATTACTGAGTAGTCTCAGAAAAATTGCTGGTTTTTTCCCTTCTTTGTTTTTATGTTTTGCTGATGGATAAACAGAGCAGAAAAGTCAACTGTGGTGTGACTTTATTATTTGCACAAGAGTCATCCGAGTCTTAAATTTTGCTGGGCATAATGGCACACAGCTGCTATCTCTGCACTTAGAAGGTTTAGGAGGAATTATTAGAAGGATTGCAAGTTCCAGGCAAGCCTGAACTTCATTGTGAGACACGAACTCAAAAACTGAAAAGAAAAAATAAAGCAAAAACTTCATACATTGCTGTGCTTTTGATTACATTAATGATATTTGGTATATGAAAATGTCCAAAAAGGATCTACATAAATAAAAAGAGGAGACTCAACCCTTCTAGCTTTTCAAATTGATAACACTTACAGGCACTTAATATTTATTATTTGCTGGTCTAAAGCGACCATAGATACTGAAGAAATAACCATGAGCAATTTTGTGGGTTCAACCTTCCTAGAGCTTAAATAAGCAAGTCAACTCATCCTGGTGAGTTCAATGACAAAAGCACAGTGTGCTGAGAGCACTCATCCAATTCTACAAGTTCAATGTTACTTGTGGCTCAGATGCTCAGAGTACACATTTATACAAAACCACACGTTGGAATTATCTCCAGCACCCAAGACCGTATGCTCTGGAGCTGCCTTCCCTACTGAACAGGCCTTGGAAATTAGGATAAAAGGTTCTACCTCTATTCCAATATGAGGTTTCCTTGATAAAATAACATGAACTGATACGTATTTCCCAGACTCTCTTCCTTCACCTCATTAGAAAGCTTCCATTCCAAGCAGAGTTCTAACCTGAGATGTCATTGTATGAGATTTCCTCAAATCACCACTCTGAACAGCTAGAATTCGAACTTGCAATGTGGAGAAGTACACTCAACATTAGATGCCAGGCCCACAGTACCGGCACCAGGGCAGTAGGAGAAAAAGTAGTCAAGATTCATTTAGCTATCTACCTTGCCACAGATAAGAACTTATGTTTGTCTAATGCACAATGTTTCTATTTCTGCAATCACTTTCCTCTCATAAATATGCAAGAACTCTTTCATGGGTATGGTTGAAAAGTAGTTGGGATTTGGTTGAATCACACTTATAAAATACAAACACTATCTCCCATTCTTTGGAGATGAAAAAAAAAATAAGCCAAATGCCAAGATGTAGACACACCTCTTGCCCTACTGGAAGGAGATAAAATAGGCTCCTGCTTTTAAATAGAATTTTCTCCCCAGGCTATGGAGAAAGATTTCAAGTGTAGTGCTGAAAGGTAGAAGGATGGCGGGCAGGAGCAGTCAGAGACAGCTTCAGGTAGAGAACAGCTTTTGGCACGTGGAAGTCATAAAGAGTATCAACAAATAGTTTCAGGCTCAGTATATGTTGAATGGAGAAGGGGAAGACAGTTTATGGCCATACACTTTGTAGAATAAGTGGCTGTTAGGTGTGTAGGTTTGCCCTGGAGAGTTGGAACTTACCTGAGTTGTGATTATGGAAAATTTGTATCAAAAGAAGGGACAGAACTCTATACAAGCACATCCTTGAAGAAGAGAAGATCCAGATTTGATTTCCTATGCAGAATTCCAAAGCATAAGATCTTATCTTTCATGGAATATGGCTAAAATTAAAAGAATAATTTTATTTAACTTTACAAACATATTTTGAGGACATTTTATGTGGGCAGATCTACATATCAAAATGTTAAGGACAGGATGCTCTAAGGAAATGATCAAGTACAATTTATAAAAACAAATTCCTAATGTCATATAAACACATTTATTTTGGAACAGTTTTTCACAATATTCAGATGATCCCTATTCCTGACTTTACTTTTCTCATGTATTCCAGTACCTGGAATCATATTAATTTATCCTTTGTGTACTTTGAAGTCATATACCAGGTCACCTCAAACTGCTCATTTTTTTTTTTTACTAAGAATATCATCTTAACATTTTCAATGAAATGCACATTCCAGAGAGTTGGTATCATTTCCGTTTTTTGCCTCATGAACACATAACACAGATAATGGTTTCCTGGAGTAAAGAATAGTGCCTTTGACATTAGACTGGAAGGGTGGCATCTCCATCTTAGTCATAGGTCTCCAACACATATATTACACAGTGTGGCAACTTCAGAGACTCAGACATGAGCTCAAAACCATGCTCTTGGGCTAGGGAGATGGCTCAGTGATAAAGCTTGCTGCTCAAGCCCAAGTACCCAACTTTGAATCCTCGGACCTCACATGAAAGTCTGAAGTCACAGTGAGCTTCTGTAATTCCGGCATATTAATGTCAAGATAGAAGGCCCACTGGGGCTTTGGACACAAAGCAGACAAAACACCATATCAGCCACATACAAGAAAGAATTCTTGTGTGTTCATGGTGAAAAATGATTATGGAATTATGAAAATTGTGCATAAGGACAGAGATGGAAGACAAGGGCTGACATGCACACATAAGAAATAAAATTGAAATAAAAAACTAGCTCTTTTATTTAAGCTTAAAAAGCATGGGAATATTAACTGTCTACTCTAAGCCTCAGTTTTCTAATTCACATTAGGAATATATCTACTCTCCTACGACTGTTTGAAATATTAAAAATGAATTGAATATTTATAAAATAACTTTAACATGGCTAATAACCAATGAAGACTAGTTATCAAAATTATCATAATTAGTAGAATATTAATATAAACCAATAGTGTATATTTCATAGAGACTAGGCAAAAAAGTTAGGAGCCTTAGGGAATGATTATATTTTAAAGAGATTTAATAATGCTTTCTATGAATAATTTAAATGAAATTAAGAGGAAAACAATTATGTAACTTTTATATATCATAACATCAAAATTCAAATGTTTTCAATTATGTATGAGAAGTTGCAGGACATATATTGGAATGAAATGTAATTTGAACAATCAACATTCATAGAAAATCTCAAATGTAGTTTTATTTCTTTCTTCTTTCTAGAAGTTTATGCAAGCTACATTATCTCTTAAACTCAGAAATATCATTGATTGTAGATTATTTAAAGGATTATAAATTAATAAGAATATAAAATGAATATATCTATTCCTGATATCATGAAATTTATATATTTCTAAAAATAAAAATGCTGTTATAACACGTAATCTTATGAAGAGTAATGACACAACTTTAATAGGGTTGCTTATGAACTAGAAAGGAGCTTGCATTCAGCATTAGATGCTGTGCATTGGTTTCTTAGACACGTTGGTATTATTCTGCAGTGTTAATTACCCTAGTTTTAGGAGGACAGCTTTCCTGTTGAATAAAATCAAATCAAATCAAATATAAATGACTAAAACATCAAAAGAATTAAAGTCAAATAATATGAATTCATAATAGAAAATTACAAAGAACATAAAAAGGAGGGAACATAAAATTATATACATATGTATGAATTACCAAAAAGGTCTTCTAG